>PVJA010044446.1:0-16157 GCA_004027025.1 Myocastor coypus | reverse complement strand
TGAAGGAAGGAAAGGTTTATTTAGCTCACAGTTTGTGGAGGTTTCAGTCCATATTCGGCTGGCCCAAGGCTGAGTGGAACAGAGCAGAGAGCATCCAGTTCATGGCGGCGGAACAGCAACAAAATGGTGGCAGAGGTAGCCAACCAACACGGCAGCAGAGCAACAGCAACAGCTAGAGCTCCAGTCTATCTCTCTGTCTTTCTTTACATTACATTCAGGCTCTCTGCCTTAGCTCCCGCCCTAGGCTACACCCATAATCCCAGAAGTACTTCCACCCATAATCCCATCAGTACTAAAACCTATAATCCCAGGGATCATGGATCAAGTCTCAAACACTAGAAGTCCCCGCCCAGTGACTCCATGAGGCTTTGGGGGGACAACTAGACATAAACCATAACACACACTATAGGTATCAACAACATCACCAACACTAAAGATCTGAGTAATTCTAGTGTTTGTTGACCCCAAAATGTGAGAAAGGCCCCAAAATGAGGCTGCCCACAAAAATTTAATGTCTATACATATTATATATATTCTCATTCCTAAGATGGTTGCATTAAGTTTGGTTCAATAATACACACTTTACAGACATGAGGTGTTACCCTTTTTGCCCTTTGTGTGATTCTTTGGATATAAAGGGAAAACGTTTCCTAGGATACTAACAAACCAAACTGGCCTTAGTCTACTTTCAAGATGTCTAAAAGGCTTCAACGATGTAAGAAAGTGTCCTATCTCCATGAAGCTGGCTGAAATCACAACAGTAGAACTGTCTCTGCTCCCCCTCACTGCCTTCTGAATATACAGACTCAGGATTTCCTGTTTCAGAATAATAATTTACCAACTTTCCTGTACTGGTACAAAGACTCAGTGGTTCTTTGTTTTTCTGGAATTTTAAGGGTATCCTCCAAACCCTTTATGTCTGTCATCATTGAGATAAAAATCTGACAGAGCTTTAACTCTGAGATTGACACAAAGGGATCATTCTGAATTAAGTTGCTTCTCCTTTCCCCGCCCCCTTTGGTACTGGGGATTAAACCTACAGTCATGTCCAGCCCTTGTTTTTACTTTTTATTTTTAGACAGGGTCTCAGTAAGCCCATAAGTTGCCAGAGCGGGGCTCAAGGTTATGATCTTCCTGTTTCATCCTTAAGAACTTAAGAATCGGTATTCTTACAGATGTGTAAGAATACACGTGGCTGTAAATTATGATTTTAAATCTCAGTGTTAGTGAAGAGGAGCCTTGGGCTGAACTGCCTGGGTTCCCACTGTGACTTTCGCATTTAATCCTAGATTCCACCATATGAGGTAGCTGATTCTTTCTTAAAATGTAAATAATACACTGTCCAGGGACTGGGAATATAGCTCAGTGGCCTAAGTGCCTGCCTGGACAATGCAAGATCCTGAATTCAATCCCCAGTACCACCACTAAATAAATAAATAAATAAATAAATAAATAAACTCTCCAAACTTGTTTACATATAAAACAAAAATAATGCTGGCAAAATGCCGACATTTTGCCAAAGCACTAAGCTGACCCTGGGAAACTAACTACCATGTACTCTGAATCTAAGTAACCTAAAGCCTTACATGCAGTGTAAACAAAAAACAGAGTGCATTTAAATTTTTAAGCAATTATTACAGTAAAAGACACACTGCCAATAATCCCCATCAAAATACTCCCCTCTCTTCAAATACACTTATGCCCCTTTCTAGAGCAAGTCTGGAAATTCCTTTTCACAAGTGTCTTTAGCTGTCCTGTTACAGGTGCTTCAGTGCCCTGTTTCACACAATGTTGATCTTCCAGTTTGATTTCAGGGAAGGGCCAGCAGACAGGATCCCATGCCCGATCCCGTTTTAGTGGAGTAAGAACCCCGACGATGCCTCTCCGAGCCTGCCTGTCCAGTGGATGGTAACACACAGCAGCATTTAGCATGTTGTTCATCACACTTCATAAAGACACTCAGGAAAGAAGATCTCCAGAACTGCTTTAGCAAGCAGCAGAAACGATGGGATACGTGTGTCTGAAGCCACGGGCACTATTCTGAGGGGAATTGATGGGAATTGGTCTTGTACTATAATTTGTCTTTATTTAAACATTCACCATGTTTTCCAATCGCCCCTTTTTCATATATCAGTAAAAACATATTTAATATTCTAAATGTACACTAGTATATAAGAGAAAATATAAGCAGTGCTCTAATAAGGAAACTATGCTTCTATATAAATATTTTATTGCCTATTCAGGAAATGCACAAAAAAGTATGCTAAATCTACATAGAATGCATAAAAATCAAATATGACAAAATGTTCACCTTTATTTTTAAAAACTCTAAGTATATGGCCCTAGTTACACTAAACAAGCAAACACATGCATAAAGTGATTTTTTATATTTTCACTTGAATCACCTAAACTTATGTGCCACATGCCTGCTGAAGACCGAACTTACTCTCAAAAATTAACATTGAAGAGTTTTTTTCTTTTCTTTGTCTTTTGGAGACAGGGTCTCACTATGCAGTTCAGGCTGGCCTTGAACTCACTTTTGTAGCCCAGGCTGGTCTCGAATTCGCATGATCCTCCTTGTCTCAGCCTCCCAAGTGCTGGAATTACAGGTGCACACCACCACACCCGGCTAAACAGGGAACAGTTCTTTATTGTGAACTTTCACAGAAATATTCTATCAGAGATAAAATGTACACACATAAAACCTTGACAATATAAAATATAAATTCTTTTTCCCCAAAATCTATGTTCTGTAATAGAATCTATACATAATTATGCTGGCCATGATTATTTTTCAAGATGCCACATTTCTAAAGTAGCAAAAGGAGTCAAAGAATGTTGGTAACTGAAAGAAAACTGCTTGGAGCTTGTACTCTTCCTTTTGAAGGGAAGATATTCTGGGTGGAAGGACCAGTTACACAAAGGTTGTCCTCAGGTGCCTTAAATTCTATTCATTGTGTCACTTATATTCAGATTTCACCTCACTTTCAATTTGGCATCCCACTGTGTATTGTAATTCCTTAGCATACACAACAAAATCTTCCCGAAAAAACTATTCAAAAATGTTTAAATTCTGCCTTCCTCCAGAAATGATTTCAAGGAAGATGGTGAAGTGCTTTTAGCATAGTAAGTTAAAATAAAAATTAAAATAGTTGCACAGACCATCTGGTTAGACATAACAGATCAACCACACAGAGCTTTCACCTCTTCCCCTCTCCAAGCACATGCCTATAAGCTAGTAAAAAGAATATTAACTTACTAGGGTAGAGAGAAAGCCAGACACATTTTGACCATGCTAGAAGAACATTATTGGCTTGATAAAAGATTGGTCTCGGACAGATTCCTACAGAGGGATTCCAAGGACCGATTCCTGCTCTCCGGGTCTTCCCACCCTTGGCTTCCTGGATGCCAGGAGTTGCAAAGCTTTCCCCCAATGCACTCTTCTGTCCTGGCAGTTCAGCCTCAGAGCTTGCGGACCATGAACTGAAGCCTGCAAACCGTAAGCTAACAGCAAGCCTTCTCTCTTTATCTCTCAAGTATTTCAAGTATTCTGTGCCAGCAATGGGAAGCTGGTATGCTATGTAAAACAAGTCATCACCGACCAAGTAAGATAATTCCTAGCAGTAACAATATAACAAGCCGGGCATGGTGGCGCTCGCCTGTAATCCCAGCACTCGGGAGGCTGAGGCAGGAGAATTGGTGCGAGTTCAAGACCAGCCTAGGCTACAAAAGTGAGCTCAAGGCCAGCCTGAACTGCACAGCGAGACCCTGTCTCAAAAAGACAAAAAAAAAAAAAAACAATATGATAACAATAAAATTTTAAGTCCAGGAATCAGAAAACAAAAATCAAAAAATTCTTCTAGAAAGTAGAAATAAAATACAAAAAAGAGGGCTGGCATGATAGCTCAGTGGACTAAAACACCTGCTGAGGCAGAGAACAGTGGCAGGGATTCATCCCTGGTAGCAGGGTGCAGTGGCCAGATTTGGATCCCCGGCATGCTGTGCTGGCCTCACCCGCGAGGTGCACTGAAACAGAGATTGAGACTGGGCATGGTGGCGCACACCTGTAATCTCAAGTGCTTGGGAGGCTGAAAACAAGAGGATCATTATGAATCTGACCTACATAGTAAGACCCTGTAGACCCTGTCCTAAATAAAGAAAGAAAAAAAAAAAAAAAAAAAAAAAAAAAAAAAAAAAAAAAAAAAAAAAAAAAAAAAAAAAAATATATATATATATATATATATATATATATATATATAAAATTTTGAAATTAGTAAAACTGAAGAGAAATGAGCAAAGTAATAAAACCAGAAATTTCTAGAACCAAAAGACAAGGTCTCCAGATTCATCCCAAATCCAAAAGACTTCAAATTTTAAGAATTCCAAGTTACTGGGCCGAAGAATGAAAAATAGGCCTACTACTAGTGAATGACAGTCCCCAGTGGAGGTACACACCTGTGATCCCAACACTCGGGACACTGAGGAAGAAGGATTGCCCTAAGTTCAAGACCAGCCTGGGCTACATAGTGAGTTCAAAGCCTGCCTGAACTACATGGTAAGACCCTGTCTTCCCCCTTTCTTCCCCCCCTCAAGAAACACTAGTGAATTATGAAACTCAATCTTATCAGAAATAATAACATAAAAATATCTAAAGATTTCAAAGAAATTATTTAATACACACATTTTCATTAGGAATTAGAGTGGCAAAGACTTCCTGACAAAATAAGATCTAAAAGGTCATAGTAATGACCTCAAAATTGAAGGTTAAAAAAACTGCTTTCAACCTAAAATTCTATACCAAACTTGGCTATCATTCAATTGTGTGAATTGGAGGCAGTATCACAAAGAAGAGGCCAAAAACAGGCCACCAGTGAAGCTGGGCATTGTGGTGCCCGCCTGTAATCCCAGCACTAGGGAGGCTGAGGCAGGAGGATGAGTGCAAGTTTGAGACCAGCCTGGGCTACAAAAGTGAGCTCAGGGCCAGCCTGAACTGTATAGCAAGACCCTATTTCAAAAAGGAAAAAAAAAAAAAAAAAAAGCTCAGAATAGCCCAACAAACTAAGCACCTGCTTAGGCAAGCCCAGGGGCCAGGATTCGAGCCCCGCCCCCAGGTATGCTCAGCCACCACTCTGAGGCCAGGTTTGGTGGCGTGCCTATCATCTCAGCACTGGGGAGGCTAAAATCAGGAGGATCACTAAGAGTCCCAGCTGTATAGTGAGATCTTGTACGGAATATATAAGAAGAAAAAACAGACAAAAATTCAGCTACCATATTCATTTCCTTTAGAAGCTACTTTTTTTTTCAGTAGCAATCACTGCCAATATTTATTCTTATTTTGAAATTCTATACTATTTTTATTATTCTATGTTGCTTTGGTTTTGTCTTTGTTCTTGTTTCTTCTTGTTTTTTTTGGCTTTTTGAGACAGGGTCTTGCTATGCTGACCCTTGAGCTCACTTTTGTAGCCCAGGCTGGTCTCGAACTCGCACCAATCCTCCTGCCTCAGCCTCCCAGAGTGCTGGGATTACAGGCGTGAGCCACCACGACCGGCTTCTTCTTGTTTTTTATCTCCGTAAAATAAACAAAATTTTTTTTAAAAGCCATGAGATTTTGATCTAGGCAATCCAACATGGCAGGAGCAAATGTTTTAGGTTCTTCAGAGCAAAGGGTGGGCGGGGATCTAGCCTGAAACCTGAAACTAGAAAAGATGGAGCTCTGGGACAGATAGATTTAAATATACTGTCTTTAATCACGTGAATGGTTTAATGAGGGGAAGGAGGAGGAGAAGGGTAGGAGCAAAAAAAAGTGAGCAAATAGGAAACAAGTTTTATGAAGTCAAGCTTAAACAAAGCTATACAAGAAAGGCAACATATCACACACACTTGTTGGCTGCTATGGGCACAGCAGCACGATGCAGTCTAAAGAAGAGACTAAATGAACCACCATCCCAGGAAGCACCTGCCTCCACAACTTCTACAAGAGGTTTTTCTAAGGTTGTTCACTGCTTTACTTTCACTGCCCAGAAGAGACGTAATTTACGTATGCACTCAGTGTTTAATTAATGTTTGTAAATGAAGCGATCTACGTATCTTCAAGTCATGAGTACCAAATGCTGAGTGTATTCTAAAAATATTTGTGAGTAATCACTACCATACATTGAGTTTACATTCAAAAAGCATTATCACAGAAAGCAGGAATAACACATATCAGATCTAAGCAGGAAAGGAAGAGTGATCATACTTAGAGTTAAACTTACAAATTGTTCCTATTTAATTTTACTTGTTTACTTTCTAAGGCAATCTTTCTTGAAACAAATTCTCACAAGTGTAACTGTTCTACACATCCTTTGTTGTTCTTTCCATACCCTGATGCAATAATCAATCACAACTGCTCAGAAAGTCTAAACATTTGCCCCACTGATTTTTAGTTTTGTGTTAATTTCACATTAAAGTAATATTTGTGGTGGCTTATGAAATGACATGGCTACGGGATTCCTCACTCTATATCCAAAGAACATCATCTGACTTAGTGTGAGAAAAGCCAAACTATTATACTTAATAAACACAGTGCTTGGAATTTCTAATGGGACTTCCTTTAAAGATGAATTAAATTAAGTTGTGGTATTTTGTTTATTTAACAAATACTAAATGAACATCTTAGATATAGGAAAGAAATAATAAAAATTTTAGATAATAATGAATAGCACTATGCATTGCATTTTGCATGTTTTGTCATTTACCCACTAATCATTTGAAGTAGATAGGTTCTATTGTAAATCTCATTTTATGGTTGAGGACACAGGCACTGAAAACATAAACCACTTAATAGAATCCCATTAGTGTTATAATTCAAATCCAGGTGGTCAGGCTCCAAAGCCGAAAACTCTCACTGTTATATTATCAGCCTCTTCCAAGGCAGCAAATGTTAGCTAAACCCATACCATGTGCCTTTCAAGCATTAAATATAGGTTCAATCTCCTTAGAGGGTTTATGTCTCAGTTACTTTTCTCCCATTGCTCGGACAAATGCCCAAACCCAAAATGAAGGAAGGAAAGGTTTATTTACCTCACAGTTAATGGAAGTTTCAGTCCATATTCGGCTGGCTCCAAGGCAGAGTGGCACATGGCAGGGAGCAACCTTTCATGGCGGAAGCAAAGAGCAGACAGCAAAAGGGAGGAGTAGCAGCAACAAGGGCTACAGACAGCCTCTGTCTCCCTTACACTGTATTCAGGCTCTATACCCCAGGCTGCGTGTAGCACGCACACCCATAATCCCAACAGTACTAAAACCCAGAATCCCAGCCTAGCTCATGAATTAATCTCAAACTCTAGAAGTCCCTGCCCCATGACTGCATGAGGCTTTGGGGGGACAACTAGACACAAGCCATAGTGGCTTACAATCTAAAAATGTGAAGCATAAGTTGTGAGGGTACTGCATATCACTTCAGGAGAAATTAAGCTGCCCAAGAAAAATGATTAGATTATTCTAAGAAAGTTTCATATATGTCCATAAACATATGTGTTTGTTTAGTTTTTTTTTGTTGTTTTTTTTTTTTTTTTTTGGTGTGTGTGTGTGTGTAACTAGGGGTTGAACTCAGACTCTTGCACTTGTCAACCATGTGTGTTAATTTTTAAATGTATAAAAACCTAACAACATAAGTTCCAGTATCAATACAATAGAAGTATTATGACAGTCATCAACCCTGAAATCCTATAAAAATTTTCTTGAAAACCAAAACTTTTCCTTTCCATTGGATCACTGAAGATTGATTTCTAAGTAATTTATACTGAATGAGCAGCTTTCAAAATCTTTGCCTGGCCAGCAAATAATCACCATCTAGAACTGTTTGTAAAGGGATACATAAAGAGGTGAAAATGTTCTTCAAGTCTTCTGGGTAGTTAGAACAAATTACACAGATCTTTTAATGGCATTCAGAGGTTAAAAATTCCCTGAGTTATGACAACTTTGCTTATAAATATTCAATATATACAAAAGCAATCTGCCCTCAACAACCATGAGTTTGCTATTCTTCCTCAAAGAAGACTTCTGGTTAGCAATTAATGTATCCTGGTTAACAATCCCCTTCCAGGCCATTACAGGTAAATCTCACCGTAAAAACACCCTCAGTCTTTATCTATGAGAGGAGCCAAGCCCTCATAGCCCACAGCTCAACCAACAGGGCACTTTCATCTTCACTCATGCATACACTCCCTCTTTAATCCTTCTCTTCCATTCTCTGAGTTTTCTTGTTCAACAAATGAAAGAGATTTTTCTCTTCAGTTTTTATTCTTTATTAGCACATGCTTCCAATACATGGTTACATTCATTATGGAGAGTTGATAAAAATATGCCACATATCTTTAATTCTTTTCAACCCTTTCCCCTCTTCTTTTCATTCCCTTCCCTCATTCTTATTATCTACCTTTTATATGCCTCTAAATTTCTTTTGGTGGGGAGGGTAGGCCCTCAAACAAGAGAAACCATGTAATAGTTAAGCTTGTGTGCCTGGTTTATCTCACTTAACATTACAACCTCCACATGCCCCACTTTCCTACCACTTTCCTACAGAAGACTGTCCTTACCCATGCATTCCTAAATATCCCCTGGCATATATATATATATATATATAAACAAATGATCTTGATCATAATAGATAAGGGAACTATCTGACCTGTGTAAAATAAAAGAAAAACCATAACTTTTAAGGTCACCCTAATCACCAGAATCACTCTTTGCCATACATTCTGCAAGAATGAAGACCATTCTTAGCAACCAGACTGTGGACATACCAGAAAATGTAGACATCACTGTGAAAAGATGCATAGTTATTGTGAAGGGCCCCAGAGGAACCCTGCAGAGGGACTTCAACCACATCAATGTGGAACTCAGTCTCCTTGGGAAGAAAAGGAAGAGGCTCCAGGTTGACAAATGGTGGGGAAACAGAAGAGTCGGCAACTGTCTGTACGATCTGTAGCCATGCGCAGAACATGGTCAAGGGGCCACACTGGGCTTCGGTTACAGGATGAGGTCTGTGTGTGCTCACGTCCCCATCAACATCGGTGTTCAGGGGAATGGGTCTCTTGTCCAAATCTGGAATTTCTTGGGTGAAAAATACATTCGCTGAGTTCGCCCGAGGGCAGCGTTGCCTGCTCAGTATCTCAAGCCCAGAAAGATGAGCTCATCCTTGAAGGAAGTGACAGTGAGCTTGTTTCACATTCAGCTGCTTTGGTTGAGCAAGCCACAACAGTTAAAGACAAGGCTATCGGAAAATTTTGGATGGCTTCTATGTTTCTGAAAAGGGAACAGTGGAGTGGCCAGATGAGTAAGATTCAAGAGTTGATCCAGCCACAGAAACAAGCTTCTGGATTGTAAAGCCAAGCTGTGATATTTTAATGAGACAATAAAAGACCTTTATTGACTTGGGGGAAAAAAATCATCAGAGGGAGCATCACCTCCCATTGCTCCTGTAGTAACAAGTGCCTTTAGGAACGCCACATCTCTCTTTCCACCTCTTCCACTATGTCTAGTGATATTTGCTTGTTCTTCAACTTCAGAATTCTAGAAAATTATACAAATAACTTCAATACTCTTATTTGTACGGCAAGGCAGAAGAGCAGGAAGACAGAATTCATCCCTAGTGAGGTAAAACAGGTGAGCAGGGACCACTGCCTGCTGTCTGGGACCACTGCAGCCCAGGCTGGCAGACTTCAGACACACAGTCTCAGGGGTGAGTGCGGTGGAAGAAAGGATAGCAGAGAGGGACAAGGAAAGCTGCAAATTCACTGGCTGTGGGCTGGTAGAACGACACGATCACATTGTAAGCACTATTTCTATACAGAAATTTATTTGAAACTGTCTCTGAAGTCAGCACAAACTATATTTAATGCCTGGTATCTCAGAAATTCGGTTTTAAAACACTTCATCACCAAATCACTAAATATGACAGTCTTTATTACATTACCATAGTACACGGTCAACAGGTCATGTTTACTTGCAATATGTCATACTTCTGCAGGCAGTGGAAATAGATAGATGTATATAGGCAATTAGACAGGGCCAGGCATTCAAGGAGGACATGGAAGACAAGATGACTTTACAAGTATGGACCAAATCTCAAGAGTAAACAAAAGCAGGCACATACTTTCCTGAGGATGGGCATCAGGGATTGATATGCTAAATAAATATCAGTCACCTTGAAATAGCCTGAAAGAGTCACTAGCCCAAGCCCAACAAGAAGAGACCTTGTTTGATGTTTTTGCCCACTTGCTACATGACTCAATTCTCCATTTGATCTTAATTTTAATCAATTTTACCTGAGCAATGGGCTTGTAATTTCATTGGTTCACCATAGTTTTGTCCCACCTCATGACTACCTAAGTGAGTTCTAATGTCTTCACCACCTTAGACCCACCTCACCACATGGTTTTCCTCTATTAAAAGTCCCTGGAAGAGATAGCTTCCCCAGGACAACCACTCAGGTCCTCCTTCCTATCATTCTCTCACACAAGAGCTTTCTTTTCCCCAATAAATCTATTCTGCTCACAACCTCCATTTGTTTCTAAAATTCATTCTTCGGTTTTAGAGAACATGAACTCATCCCAGGTACTTTTCAGGTTGGAAGATCATTTTTCCCTATATCACTCTGGAGGTCATCCACCCAGGAGCAGTTTTTCTCCCTCTATTATTTGGAGGTTCCCTGCATCAACGCATGTTTTCCAGTTAACTTTTGTAATAATCCGTTGGCTCTGAGTTTAATGTATGTCATCTTCATTACCCATGAATTAATGACTTAGTGTTTTAACATGCATGATTGTTAAGTCATGTCTGTGTGCTCTATAAACAAGGAAAAATCATTTTAAAATTATTTTTCAATTCTGCAATTTAATAGTAGTGGCATATAGAGAAGATTAATTGTGACCTAAGACAATAAAACAAAGTCTTCAGGGTGAGTTTTTTTTTTTTTTTTTTTTTTTTTTAATATGATCAGCAGCTAACATAGTATTTCCACTTATTTTTCCTTGCTTTAATTTACTTTCTCAGGTATCTTTCCAGATTCCCATTAAGAATCTGTATTCAGTGGTCTATGACTAATCCCAGGTGTCAAATAAGATACTGGATGGCCACAGGGAAACTCTGCAGCAATAACGTTATTTAGTTCACTGTAGATACAGAAGCACATTGGAATGTGTTACACACGTGTGTTCTGAGCGCTGTCCTCACCACAATACAACTCTGCCTCTTGAACGTCCCCCTTACCATTGTTTTACGCCTTCAGCTTTGTCATTCTAACATCAGTGATACTGATTTAGGTAAGACCGAGAAGAAAGAAATCTCAGTTCCAATCACATGTCTCCGTGGCAGATGAACTCAGGCGCACACTGGCTGTCTTTCCTGTCCTTTGGCAGCTGCCACTGCTTTTAGCTGCAGTGACTGCTCCTATTGGTTCCAAGTAATCAGCAATGAAAGATGACACCATGGCACAAATATATTTATCAGAGCAACTCGGGAATTTCTTTTATAATCTACCTTGTTCCTCAGGACCTTGAAATTCCTTTGGGGAAAAAAAATGTTAATGCTGTTTTTTAAAATATTGTTTTAAAGGGACAACCCACTTGCCCCCCCCTCCTGTTCCTCTCTCAGACAGGAGCTTTCTTTCCTCCAATAACTCTAACCTGCTCATAAAATTAATTAATTAATTAGATAAATAAAATATTGTTTTAAGTAACTGCTTAAATCCTTCTTGAGGGTAGGATGACTCATACACTAAGTAGCATGAAATCCTTTTGCCTAGATAGAAAAACCTCACAAACCCCGCACAGCCTTTCCTGCTACATCACCTCACCACACAACTGTGAACATGAATCTGGATCTGTTCTGGCTCTCACATGCCACCACTTTTCCTGCTTCTGTGATCCCATTTTTCTCCTTGTCCACAGAACTTTCCCTATCTTCTGCCCAGGCAAAACCCTGCTCATGAGCAAGAACATAAATCCCCCTTCTTAGTAAGGCCTTTCTGCCTCGCAGTTCTTGTTTTAATTAGCTGTCCCTGACCCAACAGTCTTGAAGTTCCAAGCCTCCTCTTACCAGCCCAACTTCCAGACAAGCTCTAACTTCAGCTATCATGGCAGACCCATGCTGACGACGAACAGAGTAAGGAAAATTTTAAGGCAAGGGGAACAAAAAATGTAAAGGTAGGAAAATTTCACTCCCCATAATGTCCATATAACATTTCGCTACAGCAGACATGCCTTACGTCTCCCTACTTTTCACACTTACATGGTATTTTGCAGCCCACCCAGACAAATCACAAGTTGGAAAATAGTGAAATCATTTTTGAATAAATTTTCTCTTCTGCCCTGGCCAATGTAGATGGTCTGATCTCATTGAAAGTTAACATTTCCAAATTGCATGAAGTCACAGCTGCTGCTTAAAACAAATTCATTCACAATTAGATCATGCATTCATGCCGAGGCATTCGTGATGGATGTGTTATTAGGTCTTTCCTCCCAGTTAGTCTTTAGCTCCCAAACCATGGGCTATTTATTTAAAATTGTTCATCATTGTTGGCTACACAATATAAGGGAATCAAAACATGAAATTGAATTCTACTTTAAGCACATTAGAATCATTAACATGATTTTTTTTAATGTATTTAGTATAGGGTCTACAGGGTTTCACTACACAGATTGGACATAGTGACCCTCCTGTTTTCAGCCTCCCAAGCACTGGGATTACAGGTGTACACCACGACACCCAGTCTCAGTCACTATCTCAGCGCACCCTGGGGACAGGGCCAGCATGGCATGTGTAGCTCAGGATGGAACACCGGTTCCTCCATCTGTCAAAGCAGGGACTTTAATCCACTGAGCTATCTGGCTGGCCCTAACATGTGAAAATTTATATATATATATATATATATATATATATATATATATATATATATATATACATTTAAGAGCAGAATATATTTATTGAGGGAAAGAAAGCTTTTGTCTGAAATTGGGAAAGTAAGGGGGCCCAAGTGGGTTATCTCCCAAAAGTTGAAAAAAGGTTCTTTTCTTTCCTTTCCTTTCCTTTCCTTTCCTTTCCTTTCTTTTCTTTTCTTTTTTTGGCTGGCTCAGGTTGCCTTAAGGGTGAGCATGGGAATTGAACTGCCATCCCCTGTTCCTGACTGAGATTGTCCCTACCCAGGAGCTTCAACCACTAAGTGAACCCGAAAGCCACCAACATGTGAAAATTGTTAGAGGAAGACAGAACATTCTCTTAACTCTCTCAGCCTATCTTTATCATGGCATTAAATGCCCACAAGTTACAATGCTCATCGTTGAGGGAATTCATCATTTCCCTCAAAACGTCTTACTTTTCCAAAATAATGGCAAAATATTCCCACTTAACCCTATCTATTCCATAGCTCCTGGTTAACATATTTGGCCTACAATATTTACCAGCACTTAAACAAGGGAGATGGGACACACCAAGAAACATAGAGTCCTTTTCTGGTAATTAAAATCTTCTAGGGGCTTCTCAACCAATAAACAAAGCCATATCAAAGAGTTCATTCTTCATCTGCTAATGTTCCAAATTCACTCCCATTGGGACAGTGATGTGAACCGTTCAGGACTATCAATACTACAAACAGCCTACTCTCGCATGTCTGCTTAGGTTTTTGGCTGCCATTCTGATGGCCAAGTGAAAATAATAATACTCTAAGCCCTCATTCTGTAAATTGAACTGCTCTGCAAAAGGCTCTAGCACCTTGACTGAATTTTTTTTTTTTTTTTTTTTTTTTTTCAGAACTGGGGATCAAACTCAGGACCTTGCACTTGCCAGGCAGGCACGTGTGCCCCTGAGCTATCTCCCCAGCCCACTTTGAATGAATTTAACATCAAATCTGAAGATCAGATGGCTATCACCTGGCTCCAGAAGTAAAATCCTAAAAGAATAACATAAGTTATGGAATACTCTGACTCGGAATACATAACCAAAGTTTCATCAGGAGAGCCCACCCCGGGCAAAAGCAGGCAGAGAGGAAAGCAGAGGAGGGACACGCTCCCCACCACCGGTTTTCCCAGAGGTAGGTTCACCACGATGTCCACTGATAGACAGAGGTGGGCTGGTGAGAGCCCCAGCACCAGCAGTGGTAGTTCAGATGTGGACCAGTGAAACCCCGCCGCTCTGGAGCCTGAACAACAAGAAGAAAGAAAACCTGCCACCCAGCAAGGGAATAGAATAATCTGGGAAGAAGAGAATTAAAATCCTGGCCTGATCCTATCTGGTTTATCTAAAGTAAACCAAAGCACCTATTTTTAAATGGGTACAACCAAAGCATTGAATTTGTCTCCCCAGAGAATTCTGTTGGAATTCAATGAACCTGGTGACTTTCCGATAGAGTTGTTGCAAAATATGTCAACTGTGGACAAAGGCATGTTCTAAACGACATCTAGACACGGCCAAAACTTTCCCCGTGAGACTGAAAACCACTAAAAATGAGTTCTCTTGTAAAGGGGAGTTTGGAGACACGTGCCGACACAATGAAAACACCCACAGACGCAGACCTAATTCTGAGCACCCCACTTCTTCTCCACCCTCCAGGACTCGAAATCAAAGCCTTCAAACGCTCCAGCCAACAAGGCAAAACAGTCAGTACACATTGTCCACATGCAACGTGCGCCTACATCGGACACGCTGCACAGTGCACCAGTGTGAGCGGTGAGGGGCTGCTCAGGGAGCCTGGTCCATTCAATGGACTTCCGGTATGGTAACTATGAGCACAAGACAAATGGCAACTCCCTCATCTGACTGAAGAGTCTTGCCAGCTTTTGTCTTATACCATTGTTTTAAATTTATTATTCAAACTGATTGGAACTTCATTCCAATCAATGAAGAACAAGTGCTCCTCTATCAACAATGTCTTATAGACATAAACATAATTTTATAAAATATTTGATGACAAAATATCATTCTAATAAACTGAATATTTTCAATATTCACTAGAAGCTGTATTTAATGATACAATAAAATTGGAATTGATCTCCAAGAGGTTGCCATAAAACCCATGGGAGATATAAACTGATGTTCTCACCTCACTAGCTGAAATAATGCACAGCATAAAGCAACTCAGATGCTATGCAAAACTCCAACACAATGCAAACATTTTCTTCCTTAGTCCATAAACTACACAAAGGTTTTATATAGATATATATAAACTATACATGATCCTATATACACATAAATATGTATAAAACAAATGTGCTATAAATACACAAGAAAGGGTATTAATACTATAAATCTCTCATGCTCAATTACACAGAATTATTTTTAAAACCCTCTAAAGTCAGAGCAGAAAGATAATGAATTCAAACAATGGCCTCTAAGAACCAAGTCTTTTTTGGAGCCGGACGCATCTATCTCCAGCACTAAGATAGTCTCTTTAATCACCTATGGTGACTATGGGTCTTTATAGCAAAAGATAATTTCTTGAAAATGAGATGAAATGATAGATATATAATAAATACAGAATATAACTACATAATAAAATGGACTAGTTTTTAAAGAACACAGCTGCCTCTTCTGACTCAATAAAAGTCCTGGGATCACCTAAGAGCATTTCTTTCATATTCATAATAGTCAGAGTATTTTAAGAGATTCAAAAATTATTGACTTTTTATTCATCCTTTGCAATGTTACTTATAACGATCTTCCAAAATTGGTTTGAGATTTGTGTTTCTAAATCTTCTCAAAAGGAATACATGACAAACAACAAAATATGTTCACTAAGAGCCAATTTCTACTACAGACTATTAAAAGAGGCAGGTTATTACCTATTTGATCACTAGTACCACTTTATTTTTTTTTTATTTTTTTAACGCATGCCCAATGTTTATTCTTTTAAAAGCAGAAAAGTTGGTATTTAATTGATGACAAAAATTATTGTGTTTTTTAGATGCAATTTGTTTGTTCATCCCACTTTCTCTTCCAGGAGATTTAATGTTTCACTTTTAATATTTAGATCTTTAATCCATTTCGACTTTATTTTTGTGCATGGTGATAGACTAGGGTCAAGTTTTAGTTTTCGGCATGTAGAGAGCCAATTTTTCCAGCACCATTTGTTAAAGAGGCTGTCTTTCTTCCAGTACACATGTTTGGCCCCTTTGTCAAAA
>PVJA010044445.1:0-16204 GCA_004027025.1 Myocastor coypus | reverse complement strand
AAATTCAGCCAAAAAAAAAAAAAAAATGCAGAACAAGAGTAGAGTGTTAGAGCTGGAAAGCAATGTGGGGTTGGAGCTCTGGGAAGCCTGGAAAGAGGCCTAAGGATGTTTAAATAGCTCACAGGTAGAGCCTGCAGCAGGCAAGGTAGAAAGGTGTCTCTACTGCATGTGGTTCTGGGGAAGAGCAGGGGATGGACCCATGCTTCTGTGATGCTGCCCTTCTAGCAGTATCCATGGGAAAGAAGGAAAGGAAGCAGGAGAGGGAAACTGACCTTCGCTGCAGACCTGATGAGAATGTCAGTCAGTCTTTGGGAACTTTGAGCCTGAAAGTCTTCTCTGAGTTGTCCCAAGCTAGGCCAACATGTCTGGGCCTTTGTACTCTTGTCTCCCGCAGCCAGAGAAAGCAGGCTACCCTGACAGGACAGGGTGTGACTGTGGACGAGACAATCCCTAAAATGGGCCTCACAGCTGAGGACTGCCTCCATGTAACAGCTTCAGGACAAGGCTGTGAGTCTTTCAAGAAAGGAATCTGTGAGCCACAACACAAGGTCCACCACATTCCTTCTCTTTACCATAAAAATTAAGTTCAAGTTCCTCTTGGCCTTGCATTCAACGCCCTCCATCATGTGACTTGTGCATAGCATTCCAGGTTTCCCTCTCACCTTACTGTACAGCTCTGCCCACCTCATCCCTTTGGTCACTTTCACTGAAGCAATTCTGGTGTTAGACTATTCCTCCTTCAAAGTCCACTTGACAGGTTGCTATCTGTGGGAGCCCCTCCCTGCTTCTCCCAAGTAAGAGGGAATCTCCCCCTGGTATCTCCTACTTTTGTATATTTCTATCTTTGCACTGAATTGCCCTGGGTTGTCGGTTATGTCTTTGATAAACTAGCTTAAGATCTGTCCCTACACAGGGATACTTTGTAAATGATGTTGGTGTCCCTGATCTGTGGCCTGGGCAAAAGGGAGGACTCAGTTAACAAATATATGAATGAATTAACAGACGAACTGGTGAGTTGACAGAGCTTGAGCCTCAATAGACTGGTTTGGAGATTGGTCCTGAAGAGAGTGAACAGTCATCTTAAGAACATGCCCAGTGCTTGTGGTGTTACATGGATGACCAAGAGTCTTTTCTGGTAGACAGAGGCAATAGGATCTCAGGGACCCAGTGATCCAAAAAAGGATGAGAGAGTTTTTGAGGGGGTACTGAGGATAGAAGCCAGGGTCTTCTACAGACAAGATAATCACTTTAGCACTGAGCCACATGGCAATCAAAGTCTTAACAATTTTATTCTAAGGAAGAAAGGATGAGAGGATAGGGGTGGGAAGGTAACCTGTTGCAGTGAAAATGGGACTGTAACTATTGGCCATGGGTGTGAAGACAGGCTCTCCATATAGGGCCCTATAATGGTCCAGGAAATACTGTGTGTGGGGCCCTGGGGCCCTAGTCTGAGCTGGCCTAAGGCCATCATCGGGGGCCGGAGGTGTGGAGGAGTGACACCAGCAAGACAGTAGGCCTGGAGCTTCCCTAGGTCCATTGCATGCTAGACTCAATAAGAGCCATGCCATGTTGAGTCTAGGACTAGGTCTTCTGAACTGGTCTGGGTAAGGTTTCTTTTAGTGGTATTGATTGACTGATTGATTGATTGCAGGATGGGGGTTCGAGCTCATGACCTTGCACTTGCCAGGCTGGCACTTGTGCCACAGAGCTATCTCCTCAGCCCCTAAGTTTTCATTATGTGGACTTTCATTTTCTTCCCTCTCCCTTTTCCTTCACAAACACTTGTTTTATTGTTTCCTCTTCATAGTGCCTTGTTCATATCAATTTTATGCTTTCATATAATAAACACTGATACAGAACTGACCAGAGTTCTTGGCACTTTAGAAATGGAAATGCATTTGGTCTCTGCAACAGCACACTGAGATCTTGTTTTATGGTTGAGAAAATGGAGCTACAGGGATTGAGAAGTAAGGAATTATTTGCATTCCCAGGACACAGGTATGTATTCTTTCTTTCTTTTTTTTTTTTTTTTTTTTTTTTTTTTTTTTTTTTTTTTTTTTTTTTTGTCTTTTTGAGACAGGGTCTCGCTACGCAGTTGAGGCTGGCCTTGAGCTCACTTTTGTAGCCCAGGCTGGTCTCGAACTCGCACCGATCCTCCTGCCTCAGCCTCCCGAGTGCTAGGATTACAGGCGTGCGCCACCACGGCCTGCTATTCTTTCATATTTTAAGTCATTGATTGCCTATCTCAGTCAAGGCCCTATGCCAGGTAGAGTTTAGCATCAAGTAAGAAAAGGGATGATCCAGTCTGCAAGATGTCCACAGTATGTGGTCCTGAGTTTTGGCCCTGAAGCTCACTCATCATGAGTGTGCTCTATAGATTCTCCCTGCGAACCTGTATAGTTCTTTATCATTTCCAAGTACTTTCATCATTTTGAAGCCCCTCATGTGTGCTCCTGAAGCAAGTACTCTAGCGCAGAAAAAGGAATTTCCCATTTCTAGAAGTAAGCAGAATACTTGGATGCCAGCATTCCTCCTGCTTTCGTCCATGCCATCTCCTCTACCTGGAGTTCTGTCTCCGCCAGTCCATCTCTGCCATCATCTGTGACAGTAGTGTCTCTGCAGAGAGCTGTGCTCACTTCCTGGATGGTAAGACATTTGGCAAAGGCATAGTGGGGACATTATCTCATTAAACTTTTGTAGTACTCTAGTGAGGAAGATATTATCATCTCTACATTGTAGATAAGAAATCAGCCTCAATAAAAGAAGATAATTTGCAGGGCATATTGGTGTATGCCTGTAATCCCAGCACTAGGGAGGCTGAGGCACAAACATCAGCCTGAGTTCAAGGACAGCCTGGGCTAGGCAGTGAGTTCAAGGCAGCCTGAACTACACAGCAAGACCTTGTCAGAAAGAAAGAAAAAAAGTAAGAAAGAAAGAAAGAAAGAAGGAGGAAGGAAGGAAGGAAGGAAGGAAGGAAGGAAGGAAGGAAGGAAGGAAGGAAGGAAGGAAGGAAGGAAGGAAAAGAAGTTCCCCAAGGTTATCCAGCCAGTAAGTATCAGAGGTGAGATTTGAACCCATATTTATCTGGCTCTAAAATCCAAGCTAGATATGTTTCTCCATTCTTTTTATTTTATTGCATTAGAAATTTATTTCCTTCACATATACAGAATATAAAACCTATCTTCAGAATGAATTATGCCTCTCTGCTCTCGTTTTTTTCATGCAAAAATTAATGACTACTTCCTGAAAAAAACTGAAATAAATCCTTAGTCCCACACCCTTAATCAGTGCATCACACAGCTGCTATTGGAGCTTTTGTCTCTGAAACCCATGGATATTCAACATATATTCCACAATTATGCAGTTGCTTATGCTCTTCAGTTGTCTCATGTGTGAATTTCTTGTTTGCTCAGCTTGATTTTATCCCCTGTGATGCACATAGTAAATGCATAATAAATGTTTGTTGAATGAATGGATTTTACATGTATCTTGCTGAAATATACACA
Source organism: Myocastor coypus (assembly GCA_004027025.1). Taxonomy (NCBI): domain Eukaryota; kingdom Metazoa; phylum Chordata; class Mammalia; order Rodentia; family Myocastoridae; genus Myocastor; species Myocastor coypus. The sequence continues at coordinate 12,698 of PVJA010044445.1, read as the reverse complement.
GCTCTGCTTGATTCACTAGAGTGGCATACCCGAACAAGAAATAATTTTTCTTAATGTGTCCCTTATAAATTGAACCCAACCATATTTGATTAATTTCATATCATGCATTTTTATTGCACCAATCACTCTGGTATCAGGTCATATTTATTTTAAAAACAGATTCACAAAGGGTGCAGGGCTGGAGTGACAATGTAAATATGTTAATAATAAAAATAATACGGAAGGATATTTTACTGGAAACTCGCATGCTAATGATGAGTAAGTGTATTCTATGGAAATATGTTTGATTTACAATGCAATTAATTTCAAAAATATTCAGATCTCATATCATACCAGCAACACTCAGTTAATGAAACTAAAAATGAATATTCGGGCCATAACACCAGAGGAACAAAAATCACCTTAAAGAGCTTTAGCATTTTAGTTAGAACAATAGCCCAATCACTGGAAATGATACCACTGTCCAATCAAATGCTCCAGACTAGGAAGATCCCGCTGAGCAGCGGTGGTGATTTTGTGCGGCGAAGAGCATGTATGTATGCATTCAGCCCTCACAATGAAAAACACTCCATATTATCCAGTGACCGAAGTGCCCTGGCACCTTCAATCACGCGACAAAAGGCTTTGGGGGTTTCTCCTCCTGGAGAAAGCTAAAGTCTTTCACGTCAACTCGAATTGCGGGATGTGTGAGCATTTCCATAGTGAGATATTCGGCCCCACATTGGGCTCTAGCTAAACTGGAAATGCATTTTCATACCTTGTTCAAACTGCAAGAAATAAAAAAACGTGTTTCATTTGATATTTCATCACTCATCTCCGATGCATCCAAGCAAGTATGCACTCTTCCACACACTTTGGGGTAAGATGTCCATTCAGGTGATAGGACTGATAAAGTTGACTCTGCCCACCTTGTAACCAAGAGCAGAGGGAGCTGACGCTGTGGACCGAGCAAGCACTGCCGGGACCTCCACGTCAGTGCAAACTGCTTGCACTGTCCCTCCATCTGTGAGGACAGGGCTGCCTTGCTGTACAGGCACTAGACTTAGAGCTGAAACTATTTGGCATATTAAACAAATCTTACGTACAACTCTGAAAAGAAAGAAAATTTTAATTATAAAAAAGAAAAAAAGAGAGAGATGCAGGGGGCCTGGCAGGATGGCTCAGTGGTCTAAAGCGCCTGCTTAGGAAAGCTTGGGCGGCTGCAGGGACCGCAGTTCGATCTCTGGCACCACATGCTGCGCCAGCCCTGCCCTCAAGGCAGGCTGAGCCAGCCATAAAAATAAACAAATAAAAGTTCTGAAATGAGAAAAAAAGATAAAATAAAATAAAAAGAGATGCAGGTTTGAGTTTTAATTATAAGAAAGCAAAGGGATGTTCTGTTTCTCTGGCAGTCCTTTTTCATCCTAAAAGAAATATGGTGGAATCAATTATCATCTTTTGGAAGAAGATGAAGAATAAGGAAAATTAAAACAAAATAGAGAGCTGTATAGGAAAACTTGGTGATGATACCCAAATGTTTTCTGGTATGCCACCAACCTCTTTTGCTTGGAAACCCTCTTATTCTCTCAGTGGTTTTTTTGTTTGTTTTGTTTTGTTTTTTTGTCTTTTTGAGACAAGGTCTCACTATGCCAATCAGGCTGGCCTTGAGCTCACTTTTATAGCACAGGCTGGTCTCAAACTCACACCAATCTTTCTGCCTCAACCTCCCAAGTACTGGGATTACAGGCAAGGTTTTTTTGTGGTTTTTTTTGGCCGGCTTGGGCTGCCTTAAGGATGGGCGTGGGGATCGAACCACTGTCCCTTGTACCTGACTGGGATCGACCAAGCAGGCACTTAAACCACTAAGCTAACCCAACCCTCCCCCCAGAGGTATTTCAAGTGCCCTGAAAATAGAAAAAAGAAGATGAGTACTTCTACTCAGAAGAATCTGCATTTCTGGGGAATGTTTAATACACAGATATCAGCACAAGGGCAGCCTGTGTAAGCTTCCTCCTCAGTGATTTGTTGATGAGGCTTCATGTGGGATGGTGTATCTTGGTTAAGGGCTGGAGCTTTGGACAGACCCAAGTTCAAACCTCATGATCATGAACAACTCTTCTAAGACTCAGTTCCTAGTCTCTGAACTGAGTACAGTCGCACCACCCATCCATGATGAGGGCAGTGTTAGTATGAAAGGAGATGTGGCCTGTGATTAGGTGTTACTTAGAGGGAGGGAATGTGTTTATTATGAACAAGGCCTTGGGTTGGATGACCCCCAGCAACATAGGACACACACACGTGCGTGCACACACACACACACACACACACACATACACGCGTGCATACACATGTAATAATACTTGTGAAAAGATGTATCATCCCATGTTCCACAAATATTAAGGGGAAACTAAGTCCTGGTCCTGCAAAAAAACAAAAAAAGAAAAAAATTCCTCTCTGTACTGGGGAATGAACACAGGGCCTTGTGCATGCTCAGCAAGGGCCACATCACCAGCTCAGTCCCTTATTCTTTTTTTTTTCTTTCCTTTTACCCTTCTTTCTTCCTACCTTCTTCTCCTTTCTTTTCCCCTTCCCTCCCCATCTGTCCCCTCCAGTCTCTCTGTCTTTCGGTCCATCTCTGTCTCTGTCTCTGTCTCTGTCTGTCTCTCTATCTCTCTCTGTCTGTCTCTATCTGTCTTTCTCTGTCTCTCTGTCTCTGTCTCTGTCTCTCTCTCTGTCTCTCTGTCTCTCTCCATTCTTTTGTTTTTTTAAATTAGTATTTATTTATTTATTTATTTATTTATTTATTGTTTCAGAACGTTTGTTTGTTTATTCACTCATTTTTATGGCCGGCTCAGCCCGCCCCAAGGGCAGGGCTGGTGCAGCATGTGGTGCCGGGGATCGAACCGCGGTCCCTGAAGCCGCTCAAGCTTTCCCAAGCAGTCACTTTAGACCACTGAGCCATCCCGCCAGGCCCTCTCCATTCTTTTGATGCATGGTCTTACCAAGCTGCACTGGCCAGCCTCATTGTGCCTCAGCATCCAGAACAGTGGGATCACAGGTATGCACCACCACCTCCAGGTCTTAAATCATGCTATAAATCCTATTCTGTTTTTACAACATGTCGTTTGCAAACCACACCATTTCCATGGTGCCTGCCAAGTTCTGATGTTCATTTCCCTTCTCCTTCTAGAGCATTGTCTGTAGGCTGCATTGCTTTTTGCCATGTGAGCACCTCCTTCAGTGCAGCCTTATGGCTCCTGGAAGGTAATTTGCATGGACCAGCAGGACTATTGCTTTACTTGGAACTGATAATGTAGAAAACTGAACGTCAACCATGTTAGTGCCTTTTAGGTTTTTGATGACCTTCCCATTCAAGATAATTAACTCACTGTTTCCCAATGTAGGTCATGGCAGTAAGTACAATTGTCCTTAGGTTATCACCGTCATGATGTTTGATTCTTTCACTCCAATTCTCACCAGGGAAAGAGGGGAAAGGCTGGCATAAGTCTGGGGGCTCCAGTGTGGCTCAGTCTAACATGTTTGTTGTTGTGTGTCTTACAGAACTTGGGATGCAACCTAAAATTCCTCTACTACTGAGCTATATCTCCACCCTTCTTCTTTTTTCTTTCTTAAATTTTGACACTGGGTCTGAAAGTTGCAAGCTTCAACTTCAAGCCTCTTGCCTCAGATTTTCCAGTGCCAGGGTGAGAGGTGTGTGCCACTATGCCCAGCAAGAACTCAGATTTGTATTTTTAAGTTTTATTTATTCATTCATTTATTTAATGTATTTAGTGCAGGGTCTATAGGGTCTCACTATGTAAATCGGCCTCATAGTAATCCTCCTGTTTTCAGCCTCCCAAGCACTGAGATTACAGTACAGCTGTGTTTTCAGCCTCCCAAGCACTGAGATTACAGTACAGCTGTACACACCACCATGCCAAGTCTCATTTGATACAGTCTCAGTGTGCCCTGGGGACAGGACCAGCACAGCACACTGGGGATCAAACACTGGTCACTAGGTCTGATTAAGCTGAGTTATCTGGCCAGCCCAAGAACTCAGATTTTTAGGTGATATTAGAGGATGGGGGGGATTAGAAAAGCAAGTTCAACACAGGGCTGTCATTCCAAGGTGACTATCAGAAGGAAGTGGGCAAAAGCGGACAAGAAAGGGCCAGCAGGAAGGTATAATTCACCCAGGGGGTTCCTGATGTGAAGCTTACACATGAATCTCAGTTATTGTGGCACAAGTGTAAGGGCAGGGAATGGTCATTTACTGGGTCTGGACAGGGGCCTGGCAGGATGGCTCAGTGGTCTAAAGCACCTGCTTAGGAAAGCTTAGGCAGCTGCAGGGACTGTGGTTCGATTCCCAGCACCATATGTTGAGCCAGCCCTGCCCTCAGGGCAGGCTGAGCTGGCCATAAAAATAAATAAACAAACAAACAAACAAAAGTTGTGAAACAAGGGAAAAAAAAAAGGGTCTGGACAGCGCAGATGTAAGATCCAAACTGATGTCCCATCAGGGTGTAGAAAAGAAGCCACATTAGGACAGAATAGTGATTAAGAGTCCAGGCTCAGAATGTTCCAGTCTGGGTGTATGCTTTTTTATTAGCTATGTATTTGAGGAGATTCCTCCTCTACCAAAAACCTCAACTCTCTCATCTGTGAAATGGGAACATTGTAAAATTAGAATACTTATTTTACACGGCCAATGTGAGACTCAAAGAGATCGTACTTACAAACACCACTAATACCTTTTTTTAATTTTTCAGATAGCTGCATTTCTGTTCACATTGTCAGTGAACTACCTCTGATCATCTTACTTATTTATTTCTTTAGGGGTCAACCTGCCCTCAGGGTAGGGGCTGGCACAGATTGTGGTGCCGGGGATTGAACCGCAGTCCTTGTGGCTGCCTAAGCTTGCTTCAGCAGGTGCTTCAGACTGCTGAGCCATCTCGCCCGCCCTGTTACCTCTCATCATCTTAACTGCTTAAAATTGTAACTCACCCAGAACTTCTAGTACACTTCCAAACTTTATTCCCCCCATTATTTTGCAGTACCCAGGATCAAAGGCAGGTTTTTCACACTGATTTACCTACCTGGCCTATTTTTAATTTTGAGATCAGGTTATCAAAGTGAGCTCTTAATTTGTGATTCTCTTGCCTCAGCCTCCCAAGTACAGAGATTATTGATTTTTATCACTGTATCTGGCTAATATTTTCAATTCAGTATTGACATTTCCCCCTAGATTAGAATGTAAACTCTATAATAGAAGCATTATGGTTTGTGTTTAGGTGTTCCCCTAAAACCTCATGATGTCATTGGGATGGGTTTCTAGAGTTTGTGATTAATTCATGATCCAAGGCTGGGCTTATGGGTGTCAGTGCTGCTGGGAATATGGATGTGAGTGCTACATCTGGCCTGGGCAGATAGCCTGAAGGCAACAATAGAAAGGGAGAGAGGCTTGCTCTCTACCTCTGCTGCCACTGCTGCTCCCGACCCTGCTCCTCCCTTTCTGCTCCTCCCCTCTACCATGTGCCACCCTGCCTTTGAGCCACCCAACTATAGGCTGAAATTTCCCTCAACTGTGAGCTAAATAAACCTTTCTTCCTTAATTTTGGGTGTCAGGTATTTTGTCCCAGCAATGAGAGAAAAGTAGCCAAGACAGGGCGAGTCCTTTGTCTCTTTTGTTCTCTGAGTCTGTCTATCCCTGACACCTAAACACATCTAGCTGGGTGTTCAACCATTTGGTAGTGGAGTAAACAAGTATTTGTTGGCCAGAGTTCTTAATTATCATTTCTGGGTTGATAACCCTTTCAGCTAGGAAAGTAGGGGAAGGTAAATAAGGAAAAATAAAGGTGGCTAATCATCCAGCTCAAGTTAAACTTTCATAACTTGTCACACTAACCATGCGAAACATTCTGTAATCTTTAAGACAAAGCTTAAAGAAGAAGGACAGCGGGGCCAGGCCGTACTGTTGGTCCTAGGGAGTAAACCTCAAGGCCCAAAGTCTGGGACTCATAGTGGGGGAGGCATATTTGTTAAATGGAGTGTTTCGCAGCTGATAGAGGACAGAAGATATTAATTTTAAGAATTTGTTTTCTTATTCATTTTATGATTATGCAGCACAAGTAACACTGGATTATATTCCCTTTGAAATATCTCCCCCAAACAAACAAAGCCCAGGTACCCCTTGGGTATATATCTCTACTGCTGGTCTCTCTGGGGATAAACACTGGCATCATGAAATGTCCCCAAGCCTCTGCCACAGCATTTATAGAGTGCTATTGTATTATTAGGGTTTTACTTAGAGGAATAGATATTATCACAAGATATACAATGTATAAGGAATTACAAGATTGGCTTACAGCAGTCAGCCTCAGAGTCAGATGAGGGAGTGTGCAGAGGGCGTCTGCACACCCCAGACTGAAGAATTCAGTCTCAAGGTCTGAAACTCACTGCAGGGTCCCATACAAGTCTCTATTCATCAGCCACTGGGTCTGTGACGGAAGACTGAAGAGTCTGTGAAGGATACTGGAAGGATCCAGGCCGGAGGGTGAGGAGTCTGCACTGCAAGCCAGGCGATGAAGTCCGAGCCAAGCTAAAAACGAAGACTGAAGCTCCTCCAAAGAAGTGGAAGTTCGAACCCTTTCTCAGACCTTTGTAAGGTCTCTTTGTGGTGCGTCACTCTGGGGTGGGCCCATTGCATCCTACGGCCGGCCTTCTGTCCCCACCAGCAGGGAGCCAAGTTGACGCAATGTATCAATTACCACAGCTATATAAAATATGTGTGTGTACGTGCACGTGTGTGCGCGTGTGTGTACATGTGTACACTTTTTGTGCTTGCTCCTTTCTTCTTTTCTTCCATTATGCCCTCCTTGCTTCCTTTCTTCCTAGCACTGGGAATCGAACTTGGGGTCCCATACAAGCTAGGCAAAGGCTTCACTACTGAGCTTTGTCCCTAGCCCTGCCTTGTGTGTATTCATGTATGGTAGGTATTTGTATATTACTGTTCTTTGACTCAGGGTCTCGCTATTTAGTTCAGTTTGTGCTGCACTGAAACTGACTATGCAACCCAAGCTGGCCTGGCACTCAGAGGTAGAACCTCCCTCCTTAGCCTCATAAGGGCTGAGATTACAGGTGTGGGCCACCAGACCCAGCTCGTGTTTATTTAGATATTTGTTACAGGGTCTCTCGCTACGCAGTTCAAAATCATAGTGATCCTCCGTCTCAGCCTCCCCACACTGGGATTACCACTGTGCACTACCGCTTTCCACTTGGCACAGCATGCCTGGGCGCTGGGGCTGGCACAACATGCGGTATCAGGGATCGAACTCCAGTCCTTTGCTTGCCAAGCAGGTGCTTAGACTACTGAGCTGTATCCTCAGCCCAGCTTGTGGGTTTTTTTTTTTGGGGGGGGGGGTTGTTTTGTTTTGTTTTTTGCCTGCTCAGCTTGCCCTGAGGGCTGGGCTGGCATAGCATGTGATGCTAGGGATCAACCCTCAGTCCCTGGTGCCTGCCAGGTGCTTTAGACAGCTGAGCTACCTTCCTGGCCCCCAGCTTGCGTATTTTTAAACACACAAATATTACCATACTCCACACGTTTTCAAATATTTTATATCATCCTATAACACATATTTTCCAACCCTTTGTGTAACTTTCTAGAGCTCTACTTCGATCTTTAACAACAATGGTTTTTATGATTTTTAAATATCATTAAAAAAAATAAATATTATTTGAGCCCGGCTGCGGTGGTGTGTGCCTATAGTCCCAGCACTTTTTTTTTTTTTTTTTGTCTTTTTGAGTCAGGGTCTCACTATGCAGTTCAGGCTGGCCTTGAGCTCACTTTTGTAGCCCAGGCTGGTCTGGAACTTGCACCGATCCTCCTGCCTCAGCCTCCCGAGTGCTGGGATTACAGGTGTGCACCACCATGCCCGGCTCTTAGTCCCAGCACTTGAGAGGCTGAGGCAAGAGGATCGGTGCAAGTCAAAGACCAGCCTGGGCTACAAAAGTGAGCTCAAGGCCAGCCTCAACTGCGTAGCAAGACCCTGTCTCAAAAAGAAAAAAACAAAAAACAAACAAAACCATCCTGAACTGCATAGTGAGACCCTCTCAAAAAAAACACAATAAATAAGTACATGTTATTTATTTTTGTAGTATTGGGAATTAAAGCTAGAGCCTTTGCACTAAGATACATCTACATTTCTTATTTATTTATTTATTTATTTATTTATTTATTTATTTATTTATTTATTGAGAAAAGATTTTGCTAAATTGCTCAGTTGGCACTCAAACTTGAAACTTCCTGCCTTAGCCTCCTAGAGTTCTGGGATTACAGGTATGCACTACCACATCCAGCTAAGATTTATTTTTGAAGTTGTTCACTGCTAATTAAAAAACTACTGCTGAAGCCAGCTGTGGTGGGTGGTCCATGCATGTCTGTAATTCCAGCACTTGGGAGGCTGAAGCAGGAAGATGGCTACAAGTTTGAGGTCAGGTTGGACTACAAAGTGAGTTCAAGGTCAGCCTGTACTGCATTGTGAAATCTTGCCTTAAAAAGAAAAAATAATTCTTAATAAAATACATTTATAAACCCAGAGCTCTTCCTCTTCAGTCTCCACAAAAAAAGAATGAAGTAGAGTTCTAGCCAGTTGTTTTAACAGGGTCAGCGAGATGGCTCAGTGGTCTAAAGTGCCTGCCTAGGAAAGCTTAGGCAACCGCAGGGACTGAGGTTCAAACCCCAACACCACATGCTACACCAGCCCCACCTCCCCCCACCCCCAGGGCAGGCTGAGCCGGCCATAAAAAAACAACAACAACAAAAAAAGTTGTTGTAACAATGAGCTACACCCCAGATCCTAGAATTTATTTTTTACAATAGTTATAGATTTACAGAATTGAGAAGTTAGTACAGAGGTGGTACATATGCCCTACACACTTGTTCCCATACTATTATATTAACACAGTATGTCTGTTATAACTACTAACTTTAAAGTTTAGTTTAATTTATTAATAAGTGGTTAAGTTTATCCCAATTTCCTTAGTTTTACTTAGATATCTGGTTGTGGAATCCTCCCCAAGATACCACATTCCATTCAACAATTGTGTGTCTTTCAGGCCTTTTTTCTTTTTTTAATTCTATATATTTGGTACAGGATTCCAGTACACAGCTCAGACTCCTACTGATCCTCCTGTTTTCAGCCTCCCCAGTGGTGGGATTACAGGTGTGTACCACCACTCCTGGTCTTGGCCTGCTCAGCATGCCTTGGGCATGGCCAGTATGGCATGTGGTGCTGGGGATTGAACCTGGATCCCTGCTCTAGCCTTGGCAGGTGCTTAGACTGCTGAGCTGTTTCCACGGCCCTCCTTTAGGGCCTCTTCACTGTGACAGTCCTGAAACTTCCTGCATTCCTGATTACTCTGACAGTTTGAAGAGCCCATCATGTGTAATAGGACACTGCACCACCAGAATCTGTTTGATTTTTCCCTCCATGTTTAGATTGGGGTTATGAGTTTAAAAGAAGAAGATCAAAGAGATAAAGTATCATTTGTATCACACTGGATCAAGTGACATCCCAGCAGCATAATTTAGCACAGCTGCTCTTGACTTTGGTCACCTGTCAGAGGCAGTGCTGCCCAGGCATTATCACCGCAGTCACCCCTGCCTCCTCTCACCCTTTAAGATCTTTCTCCTCTTGCAGAGCTGCAAGATACCCCAGGTCCATCTGGCAAAATTTTCAGCCCCATCCCTGGCCATTTCTAGGAGCTCTGGCTAGAGAAGAATATCAGAAAAGCAAGATCTTGGTATGGTGCTGAGGAAGCTGTGCCTTTATAAGCACCAATCCATGAATTTTAAAAGGAAGTCCTCAGAATTTTAAAAACCTCTGAGGACTATGTTTTCAAATTCAAAGCTAAAGGGCCAGCCAGATAGCTCATCAAACTAAAGAGCCAGCTTAGGCAGGCTCAGGGACCGAGGTTTGATCCCCAATATGCTGTACCTGCCCCACCTCAAAGATGCACTGAGCCTGGACCTGGTGGCACATGCCTGCAATCCCAGTGTGTGGGAGGCTGAAAACAGGAGGATCATTATGAGTCCAATCTGTGTAGTGAGATCCTATAAACTCTGTACTCAATTCTTTAAAAAAAAAAAATTCAGAACTAAAATCATTTTATCACCATTGTTAAATCTGAAGAAACAATATTTACCAAACTTTGATACTATATTACCAACTTTTGGGGAAACAAATGCTAAAATCTTGACACGTGGACTGGGGAGGTAGCTCAGTGGCAGAGAAACTGCTCAGCACACCTAGTTCAACCCCAAGCTCTGAAGCAAAACGTTGACAGTTTGAGAGGAACATTTAAAAAAATCTTTTGTAGCCTCCTATATAGAACTCTTTTTTTTTTTTTTTAATGGGGTCTCACTACATAATTCAGATCAGCCTTGAACTCACTATATAGACCAGGCTGGCCTTCTACTCATGATGATTCTCCTACCTCAGTCTCCTGAGTGCTAGAATAGAGGTGTATACCACCATGCCCAGCTAGAACACTTTATAATTCATAAGAATGACATCATATGACCCTGCCCAGGAATATGCTATCACTTCTACACTGCACCTGGGGAACTAGAGGCACACAGAAGTGATACAACCCTATCCACCTGGGTCACACAGGTAAGCTTGCAACTAAAATCAGTTTATTCAATTCAAAACATTTTGCATGGGGGTTCTGGGAAACACAAAGACTGATAATTTACAGCTCTCCACATCCCTCTTTATTTTCTAGAGCACCTCACCCAGATTATGCAGGGGTTGTACTTGGACTTGACAAGCCTTGCGGTCCTAGAAGGAGGCTCTGAGGTTTCCCCTTCACTCTTCCCTCTTCTCCCTGCAGCCTTTGCTATGTGAAAGTAGAGAGGAGTTCTTAGGATGTTTCCCAAAGCCAAACTAGGGACTCCAACTGAGAACCTATCGAGCCAGGCAGGGCAAGCAAATGAGCACAACAGGCCCAGACTGAGAAGAGGCACAGCAGAAGTGTCATGAGGAATGGTGGCTGCCATCTGGCCTCCATCACATCCTGTGCCCAGTAGGAGGGCAGGTTTGCTTGTTGACAGACAGGCTGCAGACTCAATGTGAACATAACTTTCTAATTTTTTAAAGGAGGCAGAAAACCCTGAAGCAGACCAAGACTGTGGCTTCACCTTTCAACCTGCTTGTTGTGTCATTTTGCTTTGTTTGACTTGTGAACTAGTGAGTGTTCATTACTGGTTTAGATGCCTGTTTTGCTCAAAGTTGCTTTGGTGCCAGTATTCATAGCTTCTACCTATAGCCTACTTACTGCATTTAATTTTCATTGCAGAAATATTTTACTCATGCTATTGCTTTTTTTTGAACCATCAATACAGAGAGATGACTATTCTAACTAGAGTCACTCGGCACAAGTGGAGGAGTGTGTTACCCTGGGGGACCCGTTACCAAGCAGCGATTCTTATTCTCTGTCACACCAGTATTTACTGAACATCTACTATACATCCAACGGTGCCAGTTAGCAGGGTTACTGTGACAACTGACACACACACCCCTCAGGTAATATACCTAGTTTAGTAAATTGTTCTGGGTAAGATGAAGCAAATACAGAAAGGATTTGAAAAGAATATTATCTAGAGACTCGGCTATCTGCCTGGAGCCTCAGCCACGTCTGCTTTCCTGGCTTGTACAAATTTAGCACAGTTCGCATGCACATGTGGGTGCTCTTTGAAGGTGAAGAGAATGAATTGAGATATGGAAAACTGGTAAATGCTTTCTAGGAGGACAGCTCAGCGGCGGGGGCTGCTTTAGAAAGAGTCCCCGCGAGGAAAGGCCAGAGGAATTGGGGTTACAATAACACATCATGGAGAAAAGAAGGTTAAGAAGAATTTAAAAGCCATCTTCAAATATCTAAAGGGATATGGCTCATGTGTTTTAAACATCAGTTCTTGTCTACTGAAGACAGACAGGACATGAGGGAATTATCTTAAATGGGAGCAGGAGCAACTTAGATTAGATATCAATGGGGAGAAAATAAAACCCAGCTAAAAGGACTGTGAGACAGTGGCCAGAAAGGTGACTTAGAAGAAGGACACAGTCATGTTAAGAACAGGGGCTGATGATTCTTATTGCTGGGGGGGGAGATATACACCTTGGGATCTTCAGCTCAGCGGGTTACACATTATATGATCTTGAACAAATAATCCTTTATGAGACTCAGTTTCTTCAGTTGTTAAATGAGGATAATAACAGGGGGTTGCTTTGAATTATAGCCCAGGGCCTGGCACAGAGTAGGGCTCAGTGATGGGGACCATTCCTGACTTAATAAATGAAGTCTCACCTGGGAAATAACGAGCATTCTACACGTAAACATAAGCTCTATGTTCAGGTGCACCTAACAAATGCTGCTGTGTGTCATGGGATTTCTCGTCCCACAGAGAACATGAGATGTGGACACTCCAAAAGGCAAGTATAAAACTCATAAAGTGGAGTCAGAGAAGTGCTTAACAGCACCAAGTTGGTAGAGAATGTGAGCACTTAGAGCAGTACCTGGCAGCTAAGATGCATTTATCCTTTAAGAAGCAAAACACAGAGGGCTGGGGGTGTGACTCAGTGGTAGAGCATCACAGGGCCCTGGATTCAATCCCTGGTCTCTCTCTCTCTCCCTCTCCCTCTCCCTCTCTCCCACTTCCT
>PVJA010044444.1:0-16173 GCA_004027025.1 Myocastor coypus | reverse complement strand
GAAAGAAAGAAAGAAAGAAAGAAAGAAAGAAAGAAAGGAATCTTTTTTATTTTTATTTTTAGAGAAGTGCCTACAGGGTGTTCAAGGTCTCACTACTAGATCAGACTCATACTGATCCTCCTGTTTACAGCCTCCAAGGAACTGGGATTACAGGTGTGCCCCACCACACCCAATCTCAATTATCATCTCAGTGCACCCTCAGGGGGGAGACACTGCAGGCCCAGAGAGCCAATCCCAAACCCCTGAACCTGCTTGCAGGTACTTCAATGTGGTCAGCTATTTGGCCAACCCTGAAAAACGAAAAATTCTTAATTGGTATTGTTCTGTTTTATTGTGAACAGTATCCATAACCAGCTTCTAACACATGAGACATCTGAAAATTAACATGGTGAATGTGAATATCTGCACATAATCTTATAAGTATGATTCTCCATGCTCATGTAACAAAAGACAGTTTCCTCAGTAGCTGTGAAGAAGCAAGCAGACGTGTGGCTACCGTGGTTTGTATCACAGGGTTCATGCATTGGGAACATGTTGTGTAGTACGACCATGTGAGCCTATGCAAACTTGCAGAATTGCTTCCCATGTGCTTTAATGAAGCTGTGCCCTCCAGGGACATAATGTTGGGTCCTACTGGACACTCTAGCTCTTGGAAGAAGGATGTGTTATAGCGGGAACGGGACTCCTGCATCAGCCACTGGCTTGCTTCCTGTTTGGAATGACACCTTGCTCGCCCGCACGTGTACCCATCATGATACAGTCCACCATGGTGGGACACAGCCCAATGCATCCTTACTAGGGCTGACCCAGAGCTCTGCCACCCCTTTGATCCTTTTTACTAAAAATTAAAAATATATATATTTTTATAAATTGAACCGCCTTCCAGAATTTGATAGATTAGCCATCCCATATGATGCATTGGAAAAACTCTCATGACAACAAATTAAGTTTCCTCTCCAAGCTAAGCGTAGCCTCTTCTTGATGCTCAAAATGAAACCCTTTGTAATCCTGGAATCCCACAACCCTAGCTGCTGCCAGGGACCCCAAGAAAAGGAAACAGGTCTGTCTGGAGATGAACTTTGAAATGAGAATGAACTTTAGATCAGATCTTTCAGCTTTATAAAGTGTTAAGCTAATGATAGAACAAAAGTGCAAGGAGAAACCTCAGTAACAGAAAATTTAACTTCTATCTCTGTGAAGTACGCGATTTGTGATAATAGAAAATTAATATACATATTCTGAGATTGTATTGATGTACTTTAATATAAGTGAATACTAATAGCTTACTGAGTTATTGGAATATGGGTCTTCACACTGTTACCTTAAAATTGAAAATAAAAGTTCATAGCCAGATTAGGCTATTAGATCCTGTTTTATACTTAGTATTGTCTAACTTTCGTCCTAAAGTTTGACTGCAATGTACCAGGCATGAAAACAAGTAATTTTTCCAAGTTGATAGATAATCATTCTATTGAGGATACTTTTCCTTTCTTAGGAAGGCAGCATGGATTGACCAAAATGACTTTGTTTTTCTTTCAAAGATTTCGGAACAAATTGACAAAAACATATTTTTTCCTAAGATTTCTCTGGATTTGGAACTCAAACTATCAAAGTTGACACTCCTAAATTTCACAAAGATAGAATTTCATGTGTAGAGTCTAATATCAATGATAAACATTTTCTTTTTTATAATACAAAACTAATTGAGAAAAAGGAGGAAAAGAAAGCAAAGTGCAGTATTTATTTTAGTAAGACTATTGATGATTATGTCTTGGATTAATAAACTTTATGCAAAAGTGGAGTAGTTATCGAGCAGAAAAGTTAAAGGTCAAAGGGACTGAAATTCTGGGGCTTATGTTTCTGTAATTTCTGGCTTGAAAAAGATTACTTTGGATGAGGAGAATAAAAAACACGAAAAATTCTCTTCACTGTATCATATCAAGAAAGTATAAAAGAAAAGATGACTAATCATAAAGACATGAATATAAGCTATGCCCAACTTCTAACTAGACTTAAAAGAGAACAATACAATGTTAATGTGTGAGGAAAAACTACACTGAAAACAATTGATGGAGGTATCTGAGGAATAAAAATTGTTCCTTGTATTCTAGGTAGTGTAATTATTTATAACATAAATTACCTCTATTATGGTAGGGTTTATTATTTCTACTGGCTGGGGGTGCTGGAGCATGAATTCAGTTCCAGCACTTGGGAGGCTGAGGCACCAGGAACACTGAGAGTTTGAGACCAACCTCGGTAACCAAGTGAGTTCAAAGTCAGGCTGAACTCTATAGCAAGACCCCATTTCAAAAAGTCAATAAATAAAACTAGTTAAAACTTTTTTTCTTATCAACTAAAACAGTGTTAGTACAAACACAACACATTCCAAAAAATATTGCTAAGTACTTTGAAATATTCTATTTATGCCAAAATTTATTTGAAGAGTTTTACTATAAAAATTTAATATTAGAAAAATAATTTGAGTAAAAAATATGTCTTGCACATACAGCAATAAATTGGCAGCCCTTGTTAAATTTTTTGTGATTAGTTTCATTTTCATGTTAAAATTTAGACTAATTTTGTCGATTGAGATTAATCAGAAACAACTGAGTCTCAGACTTCCTACGTGGCTTGACCTAATCCCTGTTAAATAAATAAAATGTAAAGGGAGGAGCAGCAACTAGAAGCAGAATTTATCTGTCGATGACCAGTTGTAATTCTAATTTTATAATGATAAGAATAAAACCTCATTTATTTTACTTTAAGAACCAAATAAAGACTTATATCTCTCTTAGATATATCACCACACAAAGCCATTTAAATTGTGGCTCAAATCTTGTTTATTGAACACTATAATTTGGATTTAATGTGCTCATTAAGAAGGTGTAAAATCTAGATTTATTTTGGTATGCATTTTAATTGTTGTGACTATAATGTAAAATTTATGTGCTTAGGTTTCATTACAATATTTCCTTGAGTCCTCTGGATTTTAAAGCCTGAGAAAGCAAGCATACACTTCCTCTAACTGTCACATTATGTTGTGAAATGTGTTACTTTCTCAAATATTCACAAAAGTATCTTTATAGTTTTGGACTCATTAAAAATAGATATAATATATTACTGAAGATGATATTTTACTCTAGTTTTATATCTAAATAGATATTTAGTGTAAATTTTCTATTTTTTAATGTACTGACTAGAATATGATAAAACCCTCCCTTTAATTTGATTATGTGTTACTAGCGATAGCTGCAAGAATGTTGTCCAATACCTGTTCAGATAGCTGCTCACAGAAAACTGTCACTTTTATTTGAGAACATCATGAACTGCACAGGTGCTGATGCAGTGGTCTTAAAAAAAATACGCTTCATTGGAATTCAGGCAAAATGATATTACACCATTCTAACTGCATATAAAAAGGCAAGATTATATATGCACTATAATTTGTAACAAAGTAACATAATTACACTGAGAGACTACACCTCTGTTATTTGTCAACAACAAATTTGTCACTAGACATTAAACTTTAATTAAAGGGTGATCGCTGACAGTCACTTTATTTTCTGGTCCTAAGTAAGTGATTATCGTTTCCCTTTCAGGAAGCTGGCATTATTCCTCGTCAGGAGCATCTGTAGACTACCTTTCTGGTATACAGGGGGTGAAATCCTTCCTGGAATGAATTTTGCCCATGTCTCTGTGAGAAGGCAGAAACTTAGGGCCACTGGACATTGGATGACATTTCAAGGGTTTTCAAGAGTTGACGACATTGAGACCTTTACTAATTTCATTAGTATTTCTAACTTGAAATAGAATGAAAAGTTGAAATAGGGAAAAACCATTAAATCTGAGGAAAGAGTCTCCAAATATTATCATAAGATGTGCAACTTTGTTCTAATACATTAGTATGGGAGCAATAAACAATAGAAAATAGAAAAGTGATCACTTAACATTAAATGGGGCTAGGAAGATAGTACTGTGGTCTAAATTACTGTCTGGCAAGCACAAGAACCAGAATTCAACCACCAGTATGGCATGCCATGCTGCTGTGTGGGTTATCAAGACGTGAGGGTGCATGTCTGTAATCCCAGAGCTTGGGAGCACCACACTTGATGGTCACTAGCAGTCTGAGTTGTGCAGTGAGACTCTGTACCAAGTAAATAAATAGAGATGAAAATTTCTTAAAGTTAAGTTAAATGAAGCACAAGTTTTAAAAATAATGTTCTAAGATAATTTCATAATAACAAACAATATCCAGAATATCTATATTCTAGAGAGAAAACTGAATGTCAGTAAATCATTGTTCTCTTACAACAGTATATTGTAGAAGTGTAGTTGAGATATTAATCTATAAAAATACTGGGGCTGGAGAGACAGCTCTGTGGTGTAAGTGCCTGCCTGGAAAGTACAAGGTTGTGAGTTCAAACCCCAGTCCCACACAAATAAATAAATAAATAAATAAATAAATAAATAAATAAATAAAATACTAATATTTAACTTTACATTGATCAGCATTGTGTTAAATTTTATTTTACCATATTTTTCTGATAATCTGTTGACCTGTATAAATATTACAACTATTTGTAGTGGTGCATGCATTGTATATATATGTGTGTTTTATGATTATGTTAAGAAACTATATTTTCTATTTAAAAATTTCTGTTCCCTTACTTAATTTTCAGGTAGAAGGATCAGAGGATGCTTCTAACCGGATAAGAGGTAAACTTCTTGGATATAGTGATCTAAACAAAAATTTCAATTTTCTTTTACATTTGCTTTTCTTTCTTTCTGTCCTTTTTTTTTTTTTTTTTTTCTGTAGTTTAGGCAAGGATCTACAGGGTGTTCAGGGTCTCACTACTAGATCAGACTTATACTCAACCGCCTGTTTACAGCCTCCCAAGAACTGGGATTACAGGTGTGCACGACCACACCCAATCTCAGTTGCTCTCAGCGTGCCCCAGCACTGCAGGCCCTAGGGTTGACCCCCAGCCCCTGTGCCTGCTTACAGGCACTTTAATCCACTGAGCTATTTGGCCAGCGCTCAATTTTCTTAATTAGAAATAGAAAACAAATTTTCATTACAGGAATGTTTTTGAAGGGTTAGAAAAATGGTAACCAAAAGTACATACTAGAAGACAGGAATTATCAGAAACATCAACTGTCTACCATTCTTACACTCAGCATTTTGTACACTACTTCTGTTGCTGTAGACAGTCTCAGATGACTGGAATAAGAGCCTGAAGCTGGACCTTAGCAGCAGTTATTCTTGTTCATCTACTCAACATCCACAAACACGTCACACAAGCCCCACCTTTCTGTTCTTATTTTTCAGGAGTACATTTGCGCATGAGACACTGCTAAATCAGTAATTCTTATAATTACCTATCTTCCTTGAATATGAATGGTTAATGAGATAACTTCTGTTTGGCAAGAAAAAAAAAATGAAAATAAAGATTCAAAGTTCTAAGAGTCCACTCTGGTTTTTATTAATCGGTTCTTGGGAGAATGATATTAAAGAAAAAGGAAAGGTAATTATTCTTTTTTTCTTCCTTTTTTATTTTTTATTCTACTCTTTTATAAAACCTTGTGTTCTCTAAGTAGTTGCAAGAAGTTAACACATGAAGAAAGTGGTACTCCAAGTACCCAGATGAAATATCCCTTATTTCAAGGAGCTTCAGGTTATCTCGAAGCTGTGGCTCTTTGTTATTAATGTATTCTGATTCTAATGAATGAGAGTCTCACTTCATTTGCATAAGTCTTTCTGGGAGCTATAATGCATCTGAATTGTTTTGATGTGCAATTCGTTGTTGCACTTCCCCTTCCGGGTACCAATAACTTGAATATCCAGATAATGATTTTCACCAAGTTCTTAAGGGTAAAATTTTTGCTGTATCCTGCCCATAAAATTCTACTTTTATTTATTTGAAATAAACAAGCAGGTGTAATATTACTTCTATATTGTAAGTATCAAAATTCAAAATTTCCAAAATTATTTATTCATTTGATATGGATTTCCTCTTCCAGCAGCAATGTCTTAAATTAATTCAGTCTAATTTAAATTAATACATTGCTGTGACCATTGATCCTTACATGTGAATTTCATTAGCTGGACAAATATCTAGCTGAACAGCAAAGCATGAACAGAGGTGCATCTGGATTAGGCCTTAGCGATTGCTCATAGTTCCCACCTACCTGCTCTGCTTCCCGGCCCCATGAGCTAAGCACCTCCTTCCACTGCAAAGTTTCTACCTCAGAGCCTTCTAAAAAG
The DNA here is from genome assembly GCA_004027025.1 of Myocastor coypus. Classification (NCBI taxonomy): domain Eukaryota; kingdom Metazoa; phylum Chordata; class Mammalia; order Rodentia; family Myocastoridae; genus Myocastor; species Myocastor coypus. The sequence continues at coordinate 9,908 of PVJA010044444.1, read as the reverse complement.
GTACTTAACTCCTTGAATCCTCCAGCTAAATTAAACCTTTTCTCTTTTAAAATGCAATCTTTAGATATTGTGTCTCAGCAACGGAAGGTTTGGCAAATGCAGCTTCCTTCTCATTTCCAGATAATTCTTAAAAAAATTCACATGTGAGGCAATATAAATTTAGCCCATTTAATACTAATAAAAATAAATACATGCCCTTATGAAGTGACAATATGTACCTGACATGTTTTAGTATTTTGTATACTGAACTTTGAAATATTTCCAATTAGGCTATATTTATTTATACAACCATATTTGTGGAAACATGTTCATAGAGTAAGTATTCTCATTTCATTTTCCATTTGAAGAAAATTACCTAAAGGAAACCTCATTTTAGAGCATCATTGAACTTTTATTATTCTACCATTTTTGTTTAATGCATTTTGGTTTCACTTGTATATTATTTGAACTAGATATATTCAGGCTTTACTTTATAATCTAAGAATAACTCATGGGACTTTTTCTCACCTGATAAACTCTACTGCTCTAATATCCTTCTTGTTCCACTGCTTGCTAAAATCGTTTAAGTAGAGAGATGCTTACAAACATGAATTAAAAATTATTTTTAAAATTCTCTTTGGGTAATGTATTCTTTCTCAACAATTAAAATAGTTATGTTTTGACATTGCGCTAGGCACCGTGTGAAATCATACATAACACCTTGTTCCTGCTTAAACTTCTTCCCTGGGGAAGGTAGTGCTCTCTTTTAATGTATAGTTATATTACCAAAATAGCAATTCTGTATTTCATAATCATAACACTCCATGAACTTTAACCTGGCTGTTGACCTCTTTTCTGCAATCCTTGACACCTCTGTATTACAAGCATCACATGCTACACAGAATTTTGGCTAAACTGAATTCACCAACGCTGCCTTTTTCATTTCAGATTGAACAAAGCACACTGATTTTATGTATACAGATTAAGATGGTGATTGCTTGGGATTATTATCATAGTGCTTAAAGATAAGGCACTAGCCATTATGAGTCAGAAACATAAGTAATTCAGCAAAATATAAAAGTATTTTTAAGGAAATCAATGAAATTCTGTGAATGTCCTTGACAGCTTAGTGAATTTTGTACCATTTCTAACACAATTTCTTTAGGGAATAAAACACATTTTCCCATTATCCAGGGCATTATTGTGTGTCATTCAAATATTACATCTGCATACATTTATGTAGTTTTTCCTGTGTAGGTGTCTGTGTGCGTAATTATGTGTTTTGCATCATTGTAATGCAATATTGGATACATTTCAAAGACGAAAGGAGAGGTTTCTTTTTTTTTTTTTTTTTTTTTTTTTTTTTTTGTCTTTTTCAGACAGGGTCTCACTGTGCAGTTCAGGCTGGCCTTGAGCTCACTTTTGTAGCCCAGGCTGGTCTCGAACTCACACTGATCCTCCTGCCTCAGCCTCCCGAGTGCTGGGATTACAGGCGTGCGCCACCACGCCCAGCCAGGAGAGGTTTCTTTTAGTTCATAGTTGTGGATTTTTCAGTCCCACAGCTAGTAACCTCATTTATTTGAAAACCCTGTCAAGAGATGCATATTCCAGCCAGCCGTGGTGGTGCACACCTGTAATCCCAGCACCTGAACTGAATAGCAAGACCCTGCCTCAGAAAGACGAGAGAGAGAGAGAGAGAGAGAGAGAGAGAGAGAGAGAGAGAGAGAGAGAGAGAGAGAGATTCCATGTGTCCCAACAGGATCTCACGTCAGAGGAAGAATTCACATTTTGAGCCGAGAAGCCGAGATAGAAAATGGAAGGGTGAAATCCAAATCCGTGCATGGAAGGCAGATCTCCAGTGATGGGAATGTTTCTCACAAAGTCTTACCCTCAAAGGTCGGCAGCACCTCCCAGCAGGTACAGACCAGTTTAAGCTATGGACCTTTGCCCCAGGAGCACTGCTCATATTCAAAGAGAGAAGCTTATTCATTTACTAGTTAGAGTTCTGCATACATGGATACTAGACTTCTAGGAAACAGATACCAAAAGGTAAGAGCACATTTAACTATGAAGAGTCACATAAAACTAATGCTGAAGGATAAAATTTCTGGAAAATAAAAATCTTTACGTTCTCCAAACCTATTGTGCCATGTATGTTCCAAGTAACTGTTTTCATTTCTCTTCTAAATTTCTTAGCAAAATGAACAAATTGTTAATGCTTCTTGAAGAATGTTAATTTTATCACAATATGCCAACCAATAATAATATACTCAGCACTGAGCACAAAACAGAAATTATAGACTGTGGATACGCAGTTAAGTCAGAGCCTAAAGCAAAGGGGAGCTGTACTGTGTTTCATACCCTGGAGCGTAGCTTTCAGAGCTGACACTTCAGAGAAAGTGTAGCGAAAAGTCATTATGCGAGAGGGTGCACAACTAAATGAAAAGGGAGTAGCTGGGAAAAGCAGAGGTTTTATATGAAAATCATAGCAAATATTGCATAACTCTCCGGAAGCAGATTGAGTGGAGTTGTTCTGTACTGTGGAGGACTCGGAGGAACACTCAACACTAAGCATGCTTAGGACTCTTTCGTGTCTGCAAATCTCACTTCAGGGAAAATTGCAAGGATAACAAAAGGGTAGCAATGATGAATTCATTGCAGAAAAGTGTATTATAACTTGTTATTCTAACCTAACCAGAACATAAACATGACATATTTTAAAAGAATTTTGTGACCATCATTGGATATCTAGCCATTAACAAATATCACAGGTGTAATAGTTTGTCTTTAAAAGATGTCAAGTTGTTAAATTACAAGGACAGCACACAATTTGTATAAATTCAGCACCTATGAAGTATTTTTAACAAATAAAATAGTTCTCAAGTTTTACTTAATACAACATAAGCAGTACATGATTTATAATTTTAAAATGTGATTCACTCAAATTATTATTAAAATGGTATTGATCATGAGTATTTAATAAGACTAATTAGATTCATGTAATATGTATTTCTGAGTGGTATGACTACAAATATAACACATTTTTTCTTTGATAGAATTCTGCCTTAACAGAATTTCAGACCAGTGTTATATAACTATTCACAATGTTAAGTAATATATATTGTTATCCTTTATTATTTTTATTATTTACCATTTTTATTTATTAACATTAAAAAAATCAAAGACCTAGGCTCAATCCCACAAAGAAATTGAAAAGTTTATACGGTGAATATTATAGAATTCCTCCTGAAAGTGGAGCTTGAAGAAGATTTCAGAAAAGGGAGAGATATTACTTGATCCTGTACAGAAAGAACCAGCGCTGTGAAAATGACCATATTGCCAAAACTGTTGTACAGATCTAAGACAATCCTGATTACAATACCACTAGTATAGCTTACAAGGCAGCAGGCGTCACAATCCATGACTTTAAATTATACCATAAAGAAACTGTGATAAAATCAGCATGGTATAGTCCAAAAAACAGACCTGAGGATCAATGGAAAAGATTAGAAAATGTAGACACAGCTGCAAGCTCACTTAGCCACTGTATCTTTGAAAAAAGGGCCAAACGTACCCATTCAAAGAAAGAGAGACTCTTTCACAAATGGAGTTGGAAATACTGGCTTTCCACTTGCCAAGGACTTGAAATAGGCCCATACTTATTATCATACACTAAACTATAGTCAAAATGGATCAAAGATTTATTTTTTTTAAGAATTTTTTATTTTATTTATTTATGTTTTTCTTGTTTCATAACCTTTATTTGCTTATTCACTCATTTTTATGGCTGGCTCAGCCTGCGCCCTGAGGGCAGGGCTGGCGCAGCATGTGGTGCCGGGGATCGAACCGCTGTCCCTGAAGCTGCCCAAGCTTTCCCAAGCAGGCGCTTTAGACCACTGAGCCATCCCGTTGGGCCCGATCAAAGATTTAAACATGAAGCTGAAACACTAAATCTTTTGGAAAAGAAAGTAGGTAGAAATATTAAGGATATAGGAGTATGTAGGATTTATGAAAAATATCAAACTCTTTGGCAAATATGTCAAAGAATCAACAGTTTGGATCTCATCTCTTTGAAAAGTTTCTGCACAGCAAAAGAAATCAACAAGAAAAAAGAAAACCCACAAAGTAGGAGACAACTGAAGCCAACTATGCCTAAGACAAAGGACTCCTAACTAGGACATGTAAAGAACTTTAAAACATCAGGCCTCCAAAATTAAAAGACCCAATCTAAAAATGAGCATCTGAGATGAATATGCACTTCACAAATGATGAGATACAAATGGCAAATAAATATAAGAAAAAATGTTCAGCAACATTCAAGAGATGCAAATTAAAACAACTCTAAGGTACTATCTTATGTTAGAAAGAATGGCTCTTATGAAGAAGTCAGATAATAACAAATGCTGGGGGGAAGCTGTGGAAAATGAGGAATCTTTGTCTGCTGGTGGGGGTAGTGCAGGTTGGTACAGACTTCAAGAAGGAAAAAAAAAAAAACCATTATGGAAATCAGTATGGAAATTACTCAAGAAGCTAGGATTGGAGAGCCCCATTCAAGCAAGCTATTTCGCCTGTAGATATTTTCCCAAAAGGACTGAAATCATCACACCACAGTGATAAATATGCACCCATGTTTATAACAGCACAATTTGTCATAGCTAAATCTTGGAAACAACACAAATGCCCATCAACTGAGGAATGGATAAAAAAGATGTGGTATTTTTACATAATAGAATTTTATTTGGCTATAAAAAGACACATTTGAGGCTTTTGTAGATAAATGGAAGCAGGTATAGGAGACTATATTAGTAAGTGAAATAAATCGTACCTACATATGCAAGCATCATATTATCTTGCTAGTGTGAGAACCTGAAAGATTAATGGCAATCTAAAAGGTATAACAGAAACTGGGAAAGGGAAAGAAATTGTTCAATGGGAAGGCAAACTTGGGATGAGGAAAAGGACAAATGAAAGAATGGAAAATATTTATTTAGGTATATAGGCAGAATAGTTTGTATAACTGTATTGTCAATTTCTACTGGTCTTGAGTGGAGCAGTTAATGCTTAAAATTTTTCTTTTTGCTGTGATTTCTTTTTTCTCTTTCGAATTTCTTTAACTTTTTTTGCCTTTTATTTTTGGTAAGAGTGTACAAGGTCTACAGGGTCTCGCTATGTAGATTGGACTCTTAGTGATCCACCTGTGCTCAGCCTCACAAGCTCTGGGATTAGCGGCGTGCGCCACCATGCTCAGACTCAGTCATCATCTCAGCAGATCCTGGGGCAGGGGTGGGATAAGCATGGTATACTGGGGATGGAACCCTTGCCATTAAGTCTCCCAAATGGGCACTTTAATCCACTGAGCCACTGAATTTCTTATAACTTCTTTTCTATTGCTTTGTTTCCTTGAAACAAATCTTACATGTTCGTGTCTGATAATATGAACTAATTTGAAGATAGCTTCATGTAATGCAGCAACTATTGTTGAATTTCTACTACTTTGTGTAGTGAAATCTTGTATTGTTTCTAATGCTTTTTTTTCTATTGCTGTTTTATGTTCTTTAAAACTAAATGCATAAAAATAAAAATTAGTCTTTAAAACATATTGTATATCTTTGGAATAAAACAGCCCTTGATTTTAATAATTCTCATATATGCTTAATGTTTGCTTCAAAAGCAATCTAGTCTTTCTTCTTCTGAGTCATCTTACAACTATTTGCATGTAACAATTTTCATTGCGAGTGCTGGATGGGATTTTAATTATTTCATTAAATAAAAAGTATGGGTAGCTCCATACTGTAAATGCATGATTACAAGATGATAACATATATTGGACATTCCACATGCATCATTTTTATTCATTGTATAGCTTGTATAGCGCATACTGTCCAACAGACATAATGATAAATTTGGCAAAACCACATCTTTAGGAATTCCTACATCCATCAGGAAGAATACTCTGGACAAATTTTTCAATATAATATGACATTGTGAAGTCACTTCACGTGGGCAAGGATAGTCAGAAAATATTTAGAGGAAGTTCAACCTGGCTACAGGCTGTCAGCATAGATCTTGAAGTATGGATATTCTAGAATGGAAAAGATTTTTCATTCAATAGATTCCTTAAGATAGGATTAAATAACACGTCATTGTCATTCATGAATATATATTGCTTGTTGTCCCAGATGCCAATTCTCCCAGGAAACTGAGATGAAGCAGGTAGCGCTCAGTGTATACATGCATCGAATCTTAACAGTGTACACTTAAATATATATATATATATATATATATATATATATAGTTCATTTTTATTTTTAATTAACAAATATTTAGTATATGGTATGTTTGCTTTCATGCACACATTGTGGAAGGACTTGATTAAGATAGTTTGTGTTTTATCTAACATATAGTTAAAGAAAAAAAAAAAAAAAGAACCGCTTTCCCACCAACATTTGATCCCCGTGCCTGGCAGTTGGCTGTACTCCGTGCAATACATTAACGAGTCATCAAGATCTACGACAGAGCTTGTCATTTTGCTCTCTCTCCCTAAATCATGCATCATTAGGTATTTTTAAGGAGCTGGCCACGAGATGATGACTGTACAGTAACGTGGGCTGCCCAGTGAGGATGAAGAGCAAGATTAATGCCGCGTGACGGACATGGCAGAGCGCTGCTCGCGCGGACACACTGCCCGGATTTGACTCAGGTCTCACGAGAGCTGCAAAGCTGCGCCGCTTCACTCCAGTGGAAGCCTTACTGAACCTGGAATTGCGCCTCTTGAAGAAATTTCTCGGCTTATCTTGCACTCTCTAATGGAATGAGACAGCCAGTGGTTCCGCTCTCCTGAGGCCTGTCATTTCTAGAATCCATTCTCCTCAATTTTTGCTGAAAGCCAGCCAACCCTCACCCGTGCTCTTCTCTGTCTTGTAATCACCAGTCACAGTCATCACACGCCATTATTTTCATTTTTCTGAAATCACCTTAAAGATCTCCAAAAGTTTCCCTTATAACAATTTTTAAACACTATAATATGAATTTTCAACTTTTTAATCTCTAATTTTACTTTTTTCTTCTGAATTCCCATCTGTTACATATTTTGGCCTTTCGGTTATGAGTGAACCCAGTGCGAATTATTGACATAAGTATTTAAACAATCAGCTGTCCAAAGGGGAAAACAAAAGCAATGCCTGATTTGAAGACTTTGAACAATTCCTTGTGGTGAATCCTTTCACTGTGCGCTAACTGGATGTGTCAGTTTTCTATTGATGAGTGTATAAAGATGAATTCGCAATACTACTTTCTGTATAAATTAATGTAACATTAATGAATGATATAATCTTCCTTCTAGATTTTATTAACATGCCGAAAGTGTTCTGCACTATTAGGTCTTTTAAAACTTACTTTGCTGTTTTCACCCAGGAAGGAGGGAGTTTATTTATGGGCCTCTTGATTTCTGACTTTGATTCTTGCTTAGGTTTGTGCTTTAGATTACGCCATTTCTAAGAATCAAGAGTTATTGCGCAAGGCTATCTTCTGGCTTACTCTCCTGCTTTCAACTTGAGAATGACTCTGAACCGGGGATATTTGTGATACACTGTACACAAAAGATAGAGGGAGGAGCAAACGAGTAGATAAGCAGGCAGCTCCCATAGACACACAACCGGAAGCAGCAGCAAGCTTGCTTGGAGCCAAGGACAATGGCCTCCCATTAGCAATCATGAAGCGACTGCACAGAGTATTGAAGAAGTTAGAAGTTGCTTAAAATGAGTGAGTTGTGAGGTAACATTGCATGCAGAAATTAATCACTCTGTTATGGCCTGCCAGCAATTTCAGTAGCAGCTAAGTGACACCCCATGGGGTGCAGACAAAACCCCTCCCCCAGGACACCCTCAGTCACACACCACATATGCTCTTGAAGCGCTGTATTTGTCACTTGTAAAATATTAATAGTTTGGAACCACGGCCTGAATATCAACTTGTTTTATTATTTAACTTCTGGATGATTATCACCATCAGAATTTTGCTTTACATCTTGCAGCGGTTCTCAACCTGTGGGTCGCGACCCTGGTGGGGGTCCAAAGACCAAAACACAGGGGTCGCCTAAAGCCATTCTGAATCATAACTGTAGCAAAATTACAGTTTTGAAGTAGCCACCAAAATTATTTTTTTGGTTTGGGGTCACCGCAACATGAGGAACTGTATTGTGGGATCACGGCATTAGGAAGGTGGAGAATCACTGATTTAGTGCTAAGCTGAACTCTTCATCATTTCTGTTGATCTTTGAATCATTTTGGCACCTCCCCCTAGTCCGCAGTTTTTCTCCTCTATTTATTATACGACATTTCCAAACTGCAGAGCCATTCTTTATTAAAGGCTCATTTCTTCTCTCATACCCCATAAGGTTCAGTTTTCAGAAGTACAGTAAAAACAATGAATAAAGAAATAGAGAGCCAGGCATGATGTTGCCCATCTGTAATACCAGCACTTGGGAGGCTGAGGCAGGAGGATCGGTGCGAGTTCAAGATAGCCTGGGCTACAAAAGTGAGCTCAAGGCCAGTGCATAGTGAGACCCTGTCTCAAAAAGACAAAAAAAGAGAAAGGAAGTAAAGAATATGAATTTCCCTTTAGAAGCCAAATTCTTCTAGAATGTAGCTGCAGATACAAGTAAACTTTTGTATTTGCATAATTTAATCAATCTCTCTGCTGCTTAAAATAGTATGCAACTTTTATTAAAATCACTGTAGAGACGCTGTCAGGCCTAGGGGCTGAATAAATACAGTGAACAAGAGACACATTAAGGTACAAATAGTTAAGGATGACAACTACGGAGACAAATGTGACGATTTAGGCACTGCTTTCTGCTTTATCATAAAATAATTACAGTCACATTAGTTTCTATTCTATTTTTATAGGAACTTCACATGTTATAATAGTAGAAATTGGTAATAAGAGTTTTCACTAATTACAAGACTTCCTGGAGATCAAACTCAGCTATTTTTTTCCCTGACGATAGCTAAATGGATAGCAGAGAAGCATTAAGGGAGTTCCTTAAAGGACTTGCCTCAATTTACATTTTGCTGAAATATTTGAAGTGCAAGCAGATATTTCTGAGTATCTCAAGCATGTAATATTTTGGCAGTGCTGTGGATCAAACCCAAGCCTTCATGAATGGCAGGCTGCAGGACCAAGTTGCATCTCCCCCTATCAAATAGACTAATTTCAGTAAAATATTACACTTTGTAGATAGAATACTCACATCTAAATAAATTATATGTAGTTGCTGAGCAAATGATTTTTAAATTGAAATGCAGAATGAACCTATTCCACTAAAAAGTTGTGGAAATTGTTTTATATTCCTTTTTTAAGATTCAAAATGGCTTTCTGGTTTGAATTGCAAAATGTGGAGGTCAAATATTGAGGGAACCCCCCTCCCCCCAACATTAATCGTGGCCTTTGACTTTCCCTCTCCCCCCACAGGTCAGCCCAACTGTGACGTGCTGTTAGCAAGTTCTTGATATAAAACCCAGTCGTCCGAGGAGATTGGTACAATACTCCCTCTCTCTCTCACTTCTAACAGCAGGGTGACCAAGGCAGAGGATCATTCCCTGAGAAAACCATTCGTACATAGCCTCATCACAGAAGCCTTCATGAGACCCTAAGGAGAAGCGCTCAGGCCATGACATGCAGCTCTGATCCATACAACGGATCTAGCAACTAGCAGCAGAAAACTACTAATTTTGAAATACTTGCTACACAGCACAGAATATGAGTCATAGCCTTTCTCTCTCTAGTGAAGAAGAACGCATGGTGGTTGACCTCTAGGGAATGTAGAAGGCTCTTCTCAGACCCACATGTGGTCATGTTTGTGGCCTTACAGGTTTCTTATGATTTCTTTAACCAACTTCATCTTCTTCTTCAAAAAGTTGGTTTTCAAG
>PVJA010044442.1:0-16150 GCA_004027025.1 Myocastor coypus | reverse complement strand
ACTGCAGTTCATTCATCCCTTTCCTCTGAGGTCCCATAATCTCCTTGACCAGGAAATTTGGGACACCTCTGAGTTATAGGATATTACAGCACAGGTTCTCTTATATCCTGGGTCTTTATTGACCTTGAAGGGCTAGGGCCAAAATATTGGCTATCCTTATAGCCCTTCTTTTTCTCCAATTTTTGGTCTGTTAACTTACGTTCTTAGCCCTCCAGCAGAAAAGCTTTGTGATACTATTACTCTATAACATAGGTACTTGAGCTTATCATCACTGGCTTTCTGAGTATCAAATATCTTTGACTTAGCTTGGAAATGATATTTTCTGACCATCATTGATATTCTAATAACTTTCCATACAATGTGGTATAAGCAGTCTATTACTCTTGACCATGCACCAGTAGGGGCTCCATAGAGATGCTTGATCATGCAGCAAGAGCCCTACAGACTCTTTTTTCTCCTGTCCCTGGGAACTGTCCTTCCACCATGCTGAGTTTACTCCAACACTTGTTGCCCAGATAACTCAATCAATAGATGCGCACACGAATGGAAGAAATGATTATCAAGCATTAAATGGATGAACAAACGTTCACCCTCTTTAGTCATCAAGGAAATTCAAATCAAATCTAGGCTGAGATTCCATCATGCCCTCGTCAGAATGGCTCTCTTCAAGAGTACACCCTTCCGCACAAGAGATGAGGCCAAGGATGTGGGAAAAGGGGTCCTTCCTTATAGGCTGTTGGGAGGTGTAGCAATTATGGAGATCTGGAAGCAAAGGTTGACAGAGTCGAAGGGAGACGATTGCAGAAAGGAGACTGCGTGGTGGGGGGGAGGACACAATCAAGGCATATCCTACACGTGTGAAATTTTTTAAAATAAAACTCATTTTTTATAATCAATATACACTTAAATATTCATTATAAACCTCAGGGCCAGGCAACAAGGACTCACTTCCCCATGAAATGAAGGCTAGAATCTCCTTCTCCTCCTAGGACAGCCTTTCATGACAGGAGCAAAGGGAAGCCTGGTAGCAAGCAGCCACCACCCCTCCAGGTGCCACCGCCACAGTGGACATTGAACCCTCTCTTCTTTCTCTACCATCCCAAGGTGGCAAGCATCCAGCACCTTGGGGACCTGAGTCTGTGGCTGATTTCCTCCCTCAGAAGGATGAAGCAGGCTGAGCGGCAACCAGCCTTGGCTTAGGGCCAGCTTGTCACCATCTGCCGGAGTCGCGCCTGTGTCAGCTCCGTTCCTGAGGTGTGAACGGAGATCTTTTCCCTAAAAATATACGTATTTAATTTTAATTGATGAATAAGAATAATCTTTCTGAGATCATCGTGTTTTTTTGGTAGATGTGTAGATGATACAATGACCAGTTCAGGGTATTCTGATTCTCAAACACTTCTTTCTTTGTGAGGAGAACATTCCAAGTCCTCTTCCAGCTGCTCTGCTTTTTGTGGTATGAGCTTGCCAACTGTAGTCAGCCTTGCATGCAGTAGTAACCAGAGCTTCCTCCTCCTACCTGCCTCTCCATCGCTTTACCTCTTACCTACCCTCCCTGCCCTCTGGCAGCCTCCATCCTCCTCTACTTCTACTGGAACATATGGTTTAGACTCTACATGTGAATGAGGTCACAGAATATTTGTCTTTCCATGTTTGGCGCATTGTGCTTAACGCTATGATCTGTAGGCCCATCTATGTCACTATAAATTTCTTTCATTTTTATTATTGGGTGGCATCACATTGTGTATCTGTGCCACATTTCAAAAAAGTCTATTCATCTCTTGGTGGCAACCCTAGCCTGTATTCTCCATTCCTGAGACTCTGTCTCCTGAAGTTGGTTCACTCCCTTCCTTGTTTCCTTTGTCTTGCCTCAATGTACCCATGGGACAATGGAGTGGTTCCCTGCACTAAGTCCCATATTGTTTATTATTATCTGACTTACCAACTCCTGCAACTCCTGTATTTCCTGTGCTCAGATTATGTTCAGATATTTCTGAAGCTTAAAACCTATGTTTTTATTGGCATCTTCCAGACTGTCAAGGCAAGCATTGTTTCCTGAGTATCTGATGCAGGAATCTTGTGCGGGTGTTAACCTTTGTCTCTCAGCTCTAAGATCCTCCTGGATCTCTCCTTTATAATGCTGGACTTGGGACTTAGAAGCCTCTGTCCTACCTGTATTTAAAGCAGTCTTTCTCCTGTGTCTAATTGGCCAGAAGTTGGCATACAGACTGTCTCAGCTGCACAGGACCCTGGGATAGAATTGTCTACTTAGCGCACGTTGTGCATCTCTTCCCCATCATGCTGGTAGCAAGACTGAAGTGGGTGATGCACATTGGATGGGCAAATTGCGGCGTCTGCCACAACACATGAGCCTGGGCTCCTGAATGGAATGTGCGCCCGAATGGAATGCCAGAGCATTTCAGTCACCCCCAGTTGTACTTCTGCCTCCTGAGCAGTCTGTCTGCAGAGAGGACCTCAGACTTTGGAGGCAGTGCCAGGAACCCGTGTGGCTGATGCTCAGCCACGTTTTCATTAAATCTTTACCCTTAGATTGGAGCTTTTGCGCAACAAGGAGAAAATGGGCTCTTAGGCCAAGCACAGTTTGATTTTATTAGTCTGTCCCCAGGTAGGCTACCTGGCAGTGCACGCTCTTTTTACCGCTGTCTCCAAGTTGGATCCTAGACTCTCATAATGGTCTCTTTGAGGCTTTCCCCACACACTTCGCTGGCTTTCTCCCCTTATAATTTTCTTTCACAGAAGACTCAGGGCCAGTTGAGAAAGCGGCTCTGTGATGGAGGGTAGTAGGTGGTAAGGTACACAGAGTGAATCTATTGCAGATTTAGGGAAGGGCAAAGCTGGGATGCCCACGGGTTAATAATTTCAGATACACTGTGTTGTTCTGCCCAGGAAGCTACAATGAGGTGACAAGAAGAAAATCACAGGAGAGCCCAAAGAGACACCTTGTGAGGTAATGACTATGTGGAAAGATTGTAGTCAGAGGGCTTGGGGACTGACTTCACCATGGCCTTTGTGAGCCCCATCAACGCAGGACCTGGACTGCCAGGCCCTCTGATGTGTGACCTCACCGTGAGGTCAGCTGCAGGGATGAGCTAGAACAAAGGTTTTTTTTTTTTAAGGATCCTGCTGTTTGCTTACACTTTCCTTTCTCCTATTCTTCGGAGGAAGCTCCCTAACCTCTCTCCAGTCTTCTCTCAGAGCATCCTGGTTTATGCTTTGGGCATTTGCCAGCAGAGGTGGACACCGCTGGGTTTTTGTAAGACCTTAATAAGATCTGTAAACATGCACTTCCAGCAGCATTACTATTGGAAACTTCTTGCTTAAGTAAAATCTAAACAGCATTTAATTATATATCACCTCTCAAGGACCATTTAAGAACCAAACTTGTATTTACAAATGGATTTGAAATTTTCTCAGTGAAGGGAATTAATTCTATCTGTTACTTCTCAGTGCAAACAAAAGAGAAGAAGGCTGATTATTTGTTCAGTGGTATGGCAATGGAGCCTCTGGCCTAAATTAGGCAGCCTTAGGATTTTATTTGGTTGGAAACATGAACTGTACAGTGTGTTTTATTGGAAGTAGAAAGAATTGCTTTGGAAAGAGCTGTTGTTCCTCTTGAGTCAAAATTACCTGGTTCAAAGGATCAAGAGGTGGGCAGTAGGATGTTAAGGGTGTCCAAGAGAGAAAGAACAAGTAAGATTTGCAGAGAGAGCAGTAGAGATGGAGGGAAGGAGGAGAGAGAGAGAGAGAGAGAGAGAGAGAGAGAGAGAGAGAGAGAGAGTAAGTATCCACCAACCCTGAGGGCATACCTCTCCTGCTGATTCCATCACCCACTGCCCACATTCTAATCTCCAGAAATTCCTGCAGAGATCCACTGGGGCAGCCCAATCGCTCTACTCCAGCGATGAACCACTTGATTTCTCCTCTGGCAGAAAAGATACTAGCTCAGTGCCTAGTAAAGCATTGAAGGTAATTAATGTAATGATTGAGAATAAGTAACATTTTGCCAGCTAGTGGATATTGCCTCATTCACTTGACATTCAAAATCAACCACCGCAACAAGATACTTTGCCTTTTATCTTTCTATACGTAGTCTTTAAAATAGGTACTTTGTTATCAGGGTGCTTCCCAATTCAGACCAGCCACGCCATCAGCATGTGCCTTCTTTCGCTACTAAACTGTGGGAAACCTCTTCACCTCTGTGGAGACTGGCATTTCTAAGACCCCCACAGCTTGCTAGTTCCTGTGATATTAATTTTATGCATCTCCTTGACTGAATAACAAAGTTCCCAGGTATTTAATCAAACATTTCAGGAGGTGTTTAGGCAGGTGTTCTTAGGGGCGATTGTCATTTTCGAGTTGATAGGCTCAAAACGTGCAAAGGCATGATCAACCTGCCTTGGGATAGAATAGAACAAAAGGCTGAGTATCAAGAACTTCTCTCTTTGTCTCATGGTCTGTGAACTGGGACAGGAGTGTTTCTGTATCAGACTTGCACTCCAGTTAGAATTTGTACCATCAACTTTCTTTGTTCTCAGGATTTGGACTCAGACTCATTGGCCCTCCTCGATCTCTGGCTCACAGACTACACCTTTTGGGACTTCTCAGCTTTTTCAATCGTCTGAGCCAATTCCTATGATGTGTCTCTGTAGGACCCAGACAAAAAAAAAAAAAAAAAAAAAAAAAAAAAAAAACATTTCCCACAGAGCTTGGGGAGCTGCTATACTGAAATCTGCCCATGAAGAGACTAGATGGGAGATTTCATCTCCGTTGTCCAGGGGCAGCATTCAAAGCTACTTGGAGTCAGGATCCAGAGAGGACTTAGTGAGTCACTATGGAATGTGATCTAAGGAAAAGGTGGCATCAAGGAGCCACTGGCCAAGGAAAGGAGCCAGAAAGCTCCAAATTGGAAATCAGAAGGACTATGGGTAGCAGTGAATCTGAAAAGTGACGGGAAGGTGTGTGGCTTGTGGAAGTTGGGCAACTTAACTTCTGTGGCTGTGGGAGAGCTTCGTAGTTTGCTAAACTGGGTTGGACTGAGCGTGTCAGGAGGTTGCTGCTGCCCTAGTACCTTTGTCGCAGAGGCATTCCCTCAGCACTCACCTCTGCATGGCTGCTGTTGGCCTCCGGCCTTCTCTTTCCTGCCAGTAATGCTCACATGAAGTCTGTGAGATTATGGGAGTCAGCTCCTGGGTTATGCCACACTGTGCTGCACTGTGATGTCCAGACTCCCAGGAGAACCTTCTTATTTTATCTTCTCAGCATCCTTATCCAGTTTCCTGGTCCTCACTACACACATGACACTGCATGCTCTTCACACCAGAATGCTTTCTCTTTCACATCTGTGTCTCTGTACGGGCTGCCTCCTTGCCTGGAGGTCACCGCTCTTCCCATCCAGCCACTTGTTCCTTTTATTTTACTTCTAATAAACAGCGTAGACATCTCCTTTTCTAGGAATCTTCCCTGCTACAACACTCCCTGCTTATCACCATTCCAAGCTGAGTTAGACAGTGATATCTTATTTTCTCAAAATCATGTTCAGCATCTCTGTCACCGTGCTTATCTTACTAGATTTTAATGAATCATTTACATGTTGCCTTCTTGTCAGATAACAAGGTGCTTAAACGCATGTCAGATAACAAGGTGCTAAATACGTTTCTATAGTCTCAGAACACAGTGCTAGACTGGGCCTGGGTTGGCTTCAAAAAGATCAAGGAGGTGACCAGTCCACAGACTACACAGCTTCTCTAAGAACTATCAGAGGGCACTGGGGTCCAAACAAGATTTGCCTACTCTGAACTGCCAGGTTCAAACTGACTCCCGACTGGCCTCATGTCTGAGTCACTTAGGCTGGGACCTACCATCCTGGGGAAAGCAATGTAGCAGTGTGTGTGTGCAGGGAGAGGCAGTGCAGCCAGAGATGTTCACTAGGCCTGCCTCTGATAGAAAAGCAGAAGAAACAATTAAATTACAGTGAATAAGTAAATTATAGCATGTCACTGAGTTTGAGTTGAAGCCGTCTTAAAAACCATGATTATGAAGTCAGTGGAATGACCTGAAAGAGGAAAGACTCAGCCCTTTTACACACTCCTAAGATAAAAATCTCAATTTTCTTTAACATTCTTTCTCTGTGACTTCATTCATTAATTCAGCAAATGTTTACGGAATATTCACAACACACATGGATCTGTTCATTACCAAGAGGTCCAGGTTTCAGTAAAGGTTTTATGGGAGATGGAAGAAGGCCTGTATCACTCATTACATGACATCTCATTTGGGATATCTTAATTCACTATTTTTTGAAATTCACTATTTCTTCCCTCAAAAAAATTTTTTTTTAAATGTTCCTAAAACCTTTTCTTGCTAGGCTAAACTCATCAGGCAGTCAGTTTTTTTGCTACTGTGACAAAATGCCTGAGACTATAAACTTAAGAGGACAGAAAGTTTATTCTGGTTCACCTATACTTTTTGACTTTGAATCCATGGTGCTTGAATCTGTTGATCTGGTCCTGTAATGTAGCAGTGCATCCTAACAGGAGTATAAGACAGAGGTCAGCTCACCTCATGGTCTCTGAGAATCAGAGAGAAGAAATGGCTGCAATTCCAATATCTCCTGGAAGCCATGCCCCAAAGAACCCAACTTCCTCTCCCTGGGTGGTCCTGCCACCTCCTCATAGCGCCATGGGCTGGAGACAAGCCTTCCACATGGGTGCCCTTGGAAGGCCTTCAAGATCACGGCAACCACACTCGTCTCCCTCCTGGCCCACCTTATCATACCCTCTGTCTAAGTGGGCAAGCTGAGGGATTGGTCTGCCGCTCTCCAGTCTCTCCCACCTTGCACCCCCATGCTCATCTCTCAGCAAACTCAGGACAACTTTAGAATTATTTTTCTCAGAAGGGCGTGGGGGTTTTGTATGTAACAAATAACATTTTCTTGCCACAGTGAATGCTCTTTCCTCTCACGGATGCGTCCCCTGGAAAAGACGCATATAGCTGGCAGTGCTGGAGCTTGGGTGCTGACCTGCTGTATACTCCGTGTGGTGCTGTGGACACAGTGAACCTTCAGAGGCCATGCTGCTGCCCATTAGGGCAGGCGAAGTGCTTCTTGTGAGTCTTCAGGAGCCCCTGAACCTGAGTTATCTGTGCTTTTGAGGGAGCTTTTGTGTAACTTGCTATGGCTATTCTCTCGCTGCCAGTAGGGAGGAAGTTGCCGGAAGAAAAGAGTGAGGAAGTGAGGGAGCACGGGAGCACGCAAGAGAGAAATAGAAAGAGGCACCTGGCCTAGTTCTAGGTATGGCCCAACGCTACTTAAATAATTCATATATTTAAAATAACAAAATAAATATTTTATGGGTCTTTAAATTTCAGCAACAAGCTGCACTCTTGAAACCCACAGATTAAAAGCTAGATTTAGTTAGAAATATGTTTGCACAATAAACTATTGCTATTAATAGGTGTACATAATTCAGATCCAAAGAGTTTTGCATGCAAAGTCTTAGAAATTAGGCAGAAAGGCCCGGGCTCGCTCTTAGGGGGTACCAGGAAGGAGGGGACTCTCCCTTTTTCTCACAGGCTCCCTAAACAATGATGTCTTGATTAAAACAGGGTGGGCCCCTTGTTCCTGCATAGCACTGATTTGTGAGGGAAAGCCACAGCTCCTTACCTGACCGTCTTGGGTGCATCTGAAAAGCTTTTTATAAAGTTTGGAGTTGGGGGGGATGGGTAGCTACAAAGCAGAACAATAGGGTTGGTGGGAGTTGCATAATTTCTCTGTTTGCTTCTACCTCCCCAGAGGGTTTTGGAGATAATGTAAAGCACCAGCAACAATGTGACTAGAATATTTCCATCCAGGAGTTGCTTATTCTCATTCTGTCTGTTTCAAAATACAATGCTTATTGATTTTTTTCTGTACAATTATAGAGGTAATGCATGATCATTACATGAAATTTAGAATATATGGAAAAGTGTGGAGGGAAAGAAAAAACATCCATAATTGATCACACAATAATAACGACTGCCATTATTTTGCAGGAGAGAGATAAGCTCTAGTTTCTATGCTTGAGTCTTTTCCCCTTCCCTTTGTTCTGCGATTAGCTCTCCCCCAGTTCCTTTGTTTCCTGGGTTAAGAAAGTTCTGAAGGAGGGTGCTCTTTTCTGCCACTTTTGTATTTCCTTCATCTGTGCCACAGACTCATTTTTGGAATTAATTACAAAGATTTCTCTTCCTTTGTCAAAGACAAGTTAAAATGTTCCCTACCTGAGGTTTCTACACAATGATTGTGTGGGACTACTGGGTTAGATTCAGTAGTGCTTCTCACACTCGACACGAATACTGCAGATCAGACATCTCCTCTTTAGAAGGAGCTTCACTGTGAATTGTAAGATGTTTGTCAGCATCTCTACTCTCTAGTATGCAACAGTGATAGCAGAAATGCCCCTTGTGTCTCATGGAGGAGGGGACAAAGTGCCCCTAGTTGAGAACCACAGCTTTAAAAAACTGAAAATTATTACACTATAGTGTTTTACACTATTATTTGGTCATTATTTAGTACATAAAATGACAAGAAGATAAGCATTGTTCAGCTATAATGGCACATGCCCCTAATCCTAG
This sequence comes from Myocastor coypus, assembly GCA_004027025.1. Lineage (NCBI taxonomy): Eukaryota > Metazoa > Chordata > Mammalia > Rodentia > Myocastoridae > Myocastor > Myocastor coypus. Next base: position 7,522 of record PVJA010044442.1, on the reverse strand, counting down.
CTCTTGGGAATCTGAGCCAGGAGGGCCATGTTTAAGTCCAGTCTGCTCTACAGAGTGAGATCATGTCTCAGTGAAAACTAAAATCATCATCATTAATAACAAAAAGAAGGCAAACATTTTGATTGGATTTCTGAAAATAAAAACTGCAGTAACTTGTGTTTTTTCTTTTTGATGAGATAGACTCTGAAGAACCAAGAACTATAAATTTGGAAGCTTTATTGGTAGAAGTAGAGCAATGCTGTCATATTTTAATCAGAAAAGGAGTTAATAGAGAGGAGAAGGTGGCACTCATAGGACCTTGGCTGAGCTGGGCAGCGGAGTGAAGGTCAGAAGGATGCTGCTGGTTTCCAGGAAATCTGGAAAGCAAGACTTACAGAGAAGCCTGCTGGAAGATTAGAAGGCTGCAGGCCACTACATACCAGCAGTTGCATAACTCTCTACAGGCCAGAGACTTTGCTGTTGTTGGTGTGAACAGCTTATCGTAGCAGCACGAGTCACAGTTAGGCCGTAACTGGAAGCAGCTGGTATAGCTACACATTGCCAGCTGCTGATACCTGCAAGGCTGTCTGTAGCTGCTTGGGACAAAATACTGCCTGCTTCTTCTCTGCCTTCCAGTTTTCCTAAGACTGACTCACAGTAGCCAGATCTGATGAAAGACCTGCAGGCAAGGGCAGCTCAGAAAAATGCAGTTTTTAAGCTTCCAGTCATGCAGTGCTGTGAGTTACTGAGTCCAGAAGTGAGACTGAGACAACTGAGAAGGTATTGTGATGCAGCAGAGGATCACTTGTTATGTTTTTTCATAGCTTTAGACTTGAACAAGGGGCCTTCTCAGTGACGTCGTATACTGATGAAATAACCCTAAGATTCTTTGAGTTAACTGATTTCTATACCTTAGATACTAAGAGGCAAAGTCTTCACAACGTGTGAGATGAAGTCTCTTGTGACTGGTCTGTCAAGCAAACCTCCTCTGCACAGAAATGTCTAGGAACGTAGGTTGGTGCTGCTGCATGTAGAACTTCCGATCCTGTTCACTGTTTTTTCTCCCTTTGCATCCTCTATTTCCAAAACTCAAGTATCACTTTTGAAAAATAAACTCAATAATGTTCAAAATGCGTTACTTCAAGGAGCAACATTGGGACTGCGTTTTGCTGCATACCTTTCCCAGCATCATTTCAAAGGCTGTACATGATGTAGCCATGTGGGTTTAACATTCATGCGTGTCTTTTTGTCTGTAGTTAATTCTTCAGGATAGGTTTCCAGAATTGGATTACTCATCCAAAACTGAAAATTAATTGGTTTACCAAATGTTTGTGTTGATTAACTACCACCAGGGGCATATGAGACTTCCCACTCTCCGCTACTTTGTGAAAATTGACATTGAACTGTTTATTTTAAAACCAAAAAAAGACAAAGCAACTTTACCTTTTTTTTTATAGGCCAGTGTTATTCTGCTATTGTATATTTCTGCATTTCTTTGGTTTTACTAATGAGGCAGAATTGTGTGATTTTACTTAAAACTTGCACATCTTTATAAGTTGTATGGATAATATAAGCTTAAGGTACAAAACTAAAAATAAACAAAATGACATATGGTTAAAAAAACAAGACTGTTTTCTCTTCTGCTCTAGTCAGTTACCTTTCACACTTAGAAATAGTTACCTATTTTTAGTGTATAATCCAGAGATACCGCACATATATGTTAGATAAAATATGTAAGTATTCATATCATATATCTACACAGTAGATTTGTAATTTTGAGAAAGACAATGTACTATGCATGCTGTTATGAGACTTTAAAAACCAATTTAAATTATAGAAATTTTCATATATTATCACAATGGGATATTTCCTATTGAATATGTGCTATGCTCTATTTAAACAGCCCACAATTAATAGCTATATTTAGTTATTTTGGGTTGTTCCCAGTCGTGCTGTCATCAGTATCATTAATTTAAAAACCATACAGGTATGTTTCTAGATAAAGTCCTAGAATTAGAAATACTTAGGTATAGCTGCCGTTATGGTTCGTGTCAAGAATGTCCCATAAAGCGTCATGTGTTCAAGCTGAGACTTTCAGAAGGTGGTTGTACCATGGGGGAGGTGCTCTGCTCATCAGTGAATTAATTGATCCAGTGATCAGTTCATAGCTAGATCAGTTGTGAAGAGATGGGCCTGATTTGAAGAGGTGGATCAGGGGGATTCATCACTTTCTCTGGCTCTCTATCTCCTCTCTATTTTCTGGATTCTAGGAAGCAAGCAGCTTTCTTCTCCAATACCCTTCTGCCATAATAATTCTGCCTTGGAGCCCACTGACCATAGACTGAATATCCTGCGCCATAAGCCAAATTAAATTTCTCCTCCTTGAAGTATAGATTTTGGGTGTTGTGTCCAGCAGTGTGAAAGATAACTAATATTGGAGCCATTTGGATTGGAATGTCCCACAAAGGCTCATGCATTAAGACTTGGTCCCCAGTGTGGCTCTTAAAGGGGTGAGCCCGGCTGAGAGAGTGACAGGTCTTAGGTTACCGAGGTGATATTTTTAAAGGTGATTGTGGGCCTCTGGCAACTTCCTCTCTTTGTACTTCTCAGCCTCCCAAGAGTAATCCCTTTCTCTTTACAGGCTTATTTATGTCAGATATTTATAAGGGTGATAAAAGAGGTTGTTTATATTTTTAAATTTTATTAGATATTTTCATACTTATATTTATTTTAATTGTGGATTCATTGGCATCTGTTACAAAAAGAATTGAGTGTTCACTTCTTCCTTGAGTCATACAAGAATGGAAGTCTAATAATCTGTTCTAATAACGATGGCTGGAATGGTTAACTGTGTGTGTCTGTTTTGACAGGACCATAGGGTATCCACATTAAATACTATATCTGAGCATGTTTGTGAGCATTTCTGAATGAGAGAAGGAGTTGAATCTGTGGATTCAGTTATGTAGGTTGTCTTCTCCAATGTGAATATCATCCCATCTATTGAAGTCTTGAATAGAGTGAAAATCAGAGGAAGGACAAATTCACCCCTGTGAGCCTCACTGTTTGGCTGGGACATCTCATACTGTCTTTCCCTGCCTTTCAGATTATTATTTATACCATAAGCTACCCTGGTTCTCAGGCCTATGAACTCAGATCAAGTTATACCATTGTCTTTCCTGGGTCTCTGGCCTGCTTCATTGATGGGCTTTCTTAGTCACTGTGATCCTTCTTCCCTGCCATTTCCCTATAATTCACACCTTTATGTATAATACTTCCTATTGATTCTATTTTTCTGGACAACTCTGACCAATATTAATGATTAACAGTATGCTAATTATTGCTAGTAGCTGATAGTTACTACTTTTAGAACAGTACATGTATGAAAGTATTTAATTTTTTATAACAGTATGTGTAAGGTATGATTAATACACTGTCATTTGGAGAAATTGAAGCATAAGAGTTTTGATGCCTTGCAGATAGCCACGGAGTGCAGTGGGTGGGAGCTAGTGTCTGAATCCAGGCTGTACGGCTTTGGAGTCTGAGCAGCTCGGCACTCTGCTATGCCACCTTAGCAACCTCAGAGCTGATTCTTTTTTTTTTTTTTTTTTTTTGTCTTTTTGAGACGAGTGTCTCGCTATGCAGTTGAGGCTGGCCTTGAGCTCACGTTTGTAGCCCAGGGTGGTCTTGAACTCGCACCAATCCTCCTGCCTCAGCCTCCCGAGTGCTGGGATCATAGGCGTGTGCCACCACGCCCAGCTCCTCAGCTGATTCTTATGAACAGCAACTCAAATGTTTGTCTGGTTCATTTGGAATCTAATGCAGTGATCTAGAGATCGTTGTGACAGTGAAAGGTCACATGCTAGTGTTTGATAAGCCCATGTGTGGGTGCTTTTATTTTTATTTTATTTATTTATTTATTTATTTATTTTGGTGGGACCAGGGTTCGAACTCACAACCTTGCACTTGCCCAGCAGGCACTTGTGCCTCGGAGCTATCTCCCCAGCCCCATTGTGGGTGCTTTTAAAAATGAGACAAATTTTGACCCTCATCCTTTTCCACAGTACATTAATTTCTTAAAATCTTTTAAGGTAGACAGCCATATACTCTGTGAGAGGTGTGTATTTTGTCTTCTTTGTGATACTTCTAGTCATTTAGCTTTCATATTTTGGTATATTAGTTTAGACTTCCAGAATGCTATTATTTAATATTGGTAGGTTTTTCCCTGCAGTTATTCATGCAAGTGGATGCCTACAGTGGTCTGTGGCGTGTGTAATTTGCTGGATAGCTCTAGATGGGGATCCATGACCAGACTGAAAGACTTTTCTCATCATTAGGAGTCCTTGATAAATAATGGACATTTAATTTGGTTAAGTGTCTTTTATGGGGTCACATATGACTATGACTTGACAAATTTATAGTAATTTATGGCGTTTGATGAATGCATTTGCTGTGTAATGCAAATCCACAGAGTAGAGGCTTAAAAGGAGCCACCAATGGACTTAAACTCACTAGGTGACACAGGATGGCCTCATACTTGTGATCATCCTGCCTTAGGCTCCTGAGTGCTCAAATTATAAGTGGGCATCACCATGCTCAACTGTTTTTTAGAATGGAAGCAGAAGTCTATTCCTCCTGGAGGAAGGGGAACCAGCAGGTGGTGCTACATAGAACCACTACATTTGCATTTCAAGGAAGGCATTAACAACACCATTGTGATATGTGATGTTTCTCCTTAATGTAATCTAACAACGCAAGTAATTAGCAACTTTCATTGTTCTTAATTACTTGCTATGCCATGAACTTATAATGATGATCAGACTATAATTATTACTTTGTTGTTATTTTTGAAACAACGTCTCACTGTGTAGATCAGGCTAACTTGAGCTCACTATGTAGCCCAGGCTTGCCTCCACCTGTGGTGGTTCTCCCGCCTCAGCCCCCCAAGTGCTGGGATTGCAGCGATGCACCACATGTCCAGTGTTGCTATCCTTATCACTTATGTCCTTTTCAATGAGAAAATAATTAGAAATTAACCAGAATAGAGCAGGATGGAATGTACTATAGTTTTTGAAAAGCTTGAAAATTATTTCTAAAATAATAGGAGATATATAAAAGTGTAAAAAAGCAGACATAGTGGTGTGTGGCCACAGGCCAAAGAACTTGAAAACTTGAACTCAGGAGTTCAGGGCCAGTCTGGCCAACATAGTAAGATCCTATCTCAAAACAACATACACAAAGATCCTTTAAAAATCAGGACTACTTGGACATGGTAACACCTTTCTATAATTCCAGCATGTTCAAGGCTGAGGCAGGTGGGTCACTGTGAGTTCAAGGCCAGCTTGGCATGCATGGTAAATTGAAGGACAGCCTGAATTACATAGTGAGAGTCACAAAAACAAAGCACCCCCTAAAAAACTGAAATAGAAGGCAAAAAAATTATTACAGTCAACAAACACAGAGGAATGAGATAGTTTTATAATAGGTGTGGGAAAGAACTTTGATACCCAAGGAACAAATGTTGCATATTTCAGTGGCAGAATGCTTCCCTAGCATGTGAGAAGCCCTGGGCTTGATTCCCAGCAATGCCAAAGGCAAACAATGACACTGAAAGTTCTTTCCCTTTTAGAAATAATGGTTTATAACTAGACATTATAAGAAAATCAAAATGTGGTGGCATGGTCGTGCTGCTTACTAAGATTTCTAGTTTCCTCCTGTGTGTGGGGTTTACCATACATCATAGCCTTCTTCAAGATGGCATGGCCATGTGACTTGCTCTGTTCAGTGAGACGTGAACAGAAATAATACATTGCTTTTTCACAGAAATATCTTAAAAGCTGATGTAAAATATTTGCCTCTTGTTCCTTGCTTCTGGGATGTGAAAGTACAAGTTAATATAGAGGTACAAATGATAAAAGAGTTGGGAATATCAAAAACAAACAAACAACCCCCCCCCAAAAAAAAAGAAAAACCCACAGCCACCTTTTACTTTGCTCGATAATTCACAATTGGCCAAGCAGACCTAGCTGGGGCAGAGCGTGGGATGGACATGTGCGGGGCTGCAGAGTGGGAGAGGAGCAGTTTCTGTAGAAATTCATGGCAGCAGAAGTCTCACCAAGCAACCTAGGATGGGGTGGAGGCTCCAGGAGCTCCTCATACTGGTGAAAAGCCCTGGTATAGCTTTGGTCAAGCAACAGTCTGGCTCTCCTGAGATGTGGCCAGAGCCCACAGGATGCAGCGCCACCACCCAAGGAAGCAGAACAAGCCTTGAATCCTGAGGTGTGGAACTCCTTCCTGAGAGGTGAAGGAAGCTGGGGAGGAACTGGTTTAGACCACACAGAGGATGCGGGTTGCCTGTGACATTCTTGCTGCTTGATCAAGCAGTTTCAGCCTTAAAAAAGATCGCACTTGAAAATTCACTCTGAAGTCAGCTGTGCCTGTACTCCCAAAATGCAGCATCGGGCAGCAGGGATATGGTTTTAAGAATATTTAGGCTGTAAAGAATACATCCATAAATGAATAAATGAATAAATGAATAAACATAAAGCACAGAGATAGAACGTTTGCCAGAGGGAACTCCTGAGAGCCATGTCCTCATCTCCTCTCTAACCTTCAAGGACAAAGCCACACGCCAGTGCTGAGCTAAGTGACAAATAGTTTTCAATTTGAGAGGCTGCAATCATTTGGACCAGGAACACATGTGACCTTTAGCTGTGCATGGTGGCACACACTTGTAGTCCTACTGACTTGGGAGGCCAAGACAGGAGGATCTCAAATTTCAGACCATTCTGGGCAATGCAGCAAGACCCTGTCTCAAAAATAAAATTAAAAAAGGCTAGGGATATAGCCCAGAGGCAGCATACTCTAGGTTTTATCATCAGTACCTCATAATGAGAGAGGGAAAACCTTTGAAATTGCTTAGTTGGGACCTAGAGGGAGTTGTTTAGCCTGTCTATGCCTCAGTTTTCTCAAAAGAGTGGAGAAAAATAGCTCCTACAGTTGGGAATGGGAGTTGTTTTAAGTGAGCATCGATCATATCTCTCTATCATATCTCTATCTATCTATCTATCTATCTATCTATCTATCTAATTTATCTATAAGGTTCCATCCTTGGTGTGAAAATGAAGCAGAGAAGTGGGTGAAAGCAAAGAAATTATTTATTGCTGGGAGCAGGAGGGTGGCTGAAAGAAAAGCTTGAGGCTTCCACATACAGGCCAGAGTTTTTTATGGGATTGGGCTATGGGAAGAGCTTACAGTGATGCAATAGGCACCGAGGGGTGGTGAGTGTGAAAATCAAAAAAGGGCTCTTTCCGCCATCTTTCTGTGCCACCATAATGATGCGCATGAATGTCCTGGCTAATGCTCTCAAGAGCATCAACAATGCTGAAAAAAGAGGCAAACGCCAGGTCCTGATTAGGCCGTGCTCCAAAGTCATTGTCCGAGCTTCACTGGTGGCACACTGCCATTGCAAAACCTTTGATTGTATATGTATCTGCTTCCTCTTAGTCCAAAGGGAAGTATATTCTTTCCTGTTTTTTTTTTCTTT
>PVJA010044441.1:0-16173 GCA_004027025.1 Myocastor coypus | reverse complement strand
GAAACAAGAATAAAAATAATAAATAAAATAAAAAATTCTTAAAAAAAAAAAAAAAAGTATTGCCAGGCGTGGTGGCTCATGCCTGTAATCCCTGCACTTGGAAGGCTGAGGCAGGAGGATCAGTGTGAGTTCGAGACCAGCTTGGGCTACAAAAGTGAGCTCAAGGCCAGCCTGAACTGCCTAGTGAGACCCTGTCTCAAAAAGACAAAAAAAAAGAAGAATTTTTTCTTGTTTCAGAACTTTTGTTTATTTATTTATTTTTATGGCCAGCTCAGGGCTGGTGCAGCATGTGGTGCTGGGTATCAAACCGCGGTCCCTGCAGCCACCTAAGCTTTCCTAAGCAGGTGCTTTCAACCACTGAGCCATCCTGCTGGGCCCCTCTCTCTCTTTTTTTTTTTTCAGGACCAGGGTTTGAACTCAGGACCTTGTACTTGCCAGGCAAGCACTTGTGCCACAGATCTATCTCCCCAGCCCCCTTTTTTTTTGAGAGAGAAAGACCGGGGTTGGAACTCTTGACCTTGCACGTGCCAGGCAGGCACTTGTGCCATAGAGCTATCTCTCTAACCCTAACCCCCTAAATTTCCACCCCAGTTTTTCTCTCATGCTCCTTGGGGGTGTCCAGTTTAGTCCTGTTAAATTCATGGCTTGGTTGTGCTAGGTCAGGAGGCTCCTCTTTCAATGTAGGTGTCAGCTCACATGGCCTTAAAGGGCTCTGCACCCTGCTACAGTGGCTCTGCAGTGTCCTGGGAGGGAATTGAATGGGGTCAAGTGACCAAGTAACAAGTCCCTCAGTCCAGGCAGCCACTTAGGGACAACCTGCAACTGTCACTCAGGGACAGCAAGTGGCAGCCCTGTGGGCACCGTAGGCAAGAAAGAGCACCTGCAAACACACCTGTGGATGTGCACAAGTGCCTAAAACTGCACAAAACGCATTAGAGGGCTGGGCGTGGTGGTACATGCCTGCAATCCCAGCACTTGGGAGGCTGAGACAGGAGGATTGGTGCAAATTCGAGACCAGCCTGGGCTACAAAAGTGAGCTCAAGGCCAGCCTGAACTGCATAGCGAGACCCTATCTCAAAAAGACCAAAAAGGAAAAAAAAAGCCCTCATTAGAAAGTACTTGAAAAAGTATGTATAGATGTATAGACTGGGTAAGTCATCCCCTTGACAAATAAAAGCCAAGCTTTCAAAGGGAAGACAATAGTATTTTCTGTTTGTTGTTTTTGAGACAGGGCTTCATTTTGGGCTGAGCTCAGATGCTCAGGTACTGGGGCTGTAGCATCACGCCCAGCTCAGTATTTTCTTTGAGAGGCAGCTGAAACAACTGATCTGGCTGTGATTTGCCTCCTAATGTCTGGGAACTGGAGGACCTTAATGAGTTATTAGTCAGTCTCCTGTTTACACAGCAGGAGGGGAGGAGGCCCCTGCCATCCAAGCTGGGGGAACCTGGCAAACCAAGGGCCAGGAGACAGGTGGAACCTCTTTGCAAACAAATAGATCCACTACCGCCCCAGTAAATAATCAGTGCTTGCAAGACCTGGCCTCAGGCCGGTCTCCACCAAGTATCACAACTTTGTTATTTTTGCCATAGGGGTGCAGATAGGACTTTCCAATAAGCAGTAACAGGCTAATGAGCAGGACAACCCCAAAGATCTCTGGAACAGTCCAGACTGACCTTGAAGTCGAGAGAAAGGCTCCCTTGGGACTAGGGAGATAGCTCCGTGGCACAGGTGCCTGCCTGGCAAGTACAAGATCGTGAGTTCCAACCCCAGTCCCACAAGAAAGAAAGAAAGAAAGAGAGAGAGAGAGAGAGAGAGAGAGAGAGAGAGAGAGAGAGAGAGACAGAGACAGAGACAGAGACAGAGACAGAGACAGAGACAGAGACAGAGACAGAAGAAAGACAGACTCCCTCCCAGGCCACGAGCTGCAAACAACAGAGCCCCGTTAGCCCCACTTGCTGTATCCCCAGCCTCTGAGGCAGACCTGGCCTCACAGGAAATCCCTGCCTTGCACGGAGGGGCTTGGACCCAAGCTCAGTGTGATGCCCAGCCTCTAGATATGTACTGTCACCCCTAAAACTCCAACAGTGGGTAGTCAGTCCATAGACCTGGCTGGAAGCCACAATACTTTCCTGCCTTATGGGTCCCTATTTAACTCAGACACAAATGCCAGACTGCCTCTGCCCCGAGGCTGCTGGAGAATCCGCAGAGTAACCTTGAGGCTGCCCTCTCCACCTCCTTTAGGAAAAAACGTGATCGCTCATGATTTGCAGCTGCCTCGGGGGCGGGGGCCCATATCTCCCTAGGTCAGTGGTTCTCAACCTTTCTAATGCCGTGACCCCGCAATACAGTTCCTCCTGTTGCAATGACCCCAAACCAAAAAATAATTTTGGTAGCTACTTCAAAACTAATTTTGCTACAGTTATGATTCGGAATGGCTTTAGGCGACCCCTGTATTTTGGTCGTTCGACCCCCGTCGGGGTCTCGACCCCACAGGCTGAGAACCGCTGCCCTAGGTGGTAGCCGGTGCAGTAAGGTCAGAACAGTACGGACCAGGAAAACAATCCTTTGCCTCTATTGTGCAAGATGCCTTCGGGCCCACTGCATCGCTGCTGTCTTTGCTGAGCAGCAGAGTGAGACGAACAATATCTGTTCTTGCTTTGAACACCTGCTCTCCCCTAACTGAGGCAATGCACAGAAGAAACTAAGGGTCTACAGACCCTTCTAGCAGGCGCGCCCACCCAAGGGTTGGCACGGGCTTTGGGCACCTGCCCTGCACCTCTGGGGACTTCGCATTGCCGTGAGCTGGCCTCCCGGATCTTGCAAGGGGGCTGCGCTACGAGGCGCCAGGCCCGGAGCGAGAAGAATGAGCCCAGCTTGGCGCCAGAGACTGCACACACTAGGCCCTGTCCCCGCCCGGCTTCCTCATCGCACGGCCTGTGACGGCGGCCGCCGCCCTTGGGATGCGGCCGGAAGGCCGGTGGGAGGAGCCGAGGGGCTGCCGGGTTCCGCAGCATCACCAGGCGCATCCGAGTCGCGGGCTGGCATGCGGGCGGGCGGGAGAGGGACCCCGCGAGGCGGCGCGGAGGCCGTGGGAGACCACTGCCCACCCAGCTCGGTGGGGTGGGGTGGGAGCAGGACCGAGGTGGCAGGCGGGGGTCGCAGGCCGCGGTGGGGCGCCACCGCCGAGAGGGCTGCTGTCTCACCGGCAGATCTGGATGGCAGACGGCGTCTCGGTAATGGAGCCCGACATGCTGGCGGCAGACGCGGCGGTGGAGGACTCGGCGGCCCGGGATGAAGCGAGCGGAACGCAGGTGTCCAGCGGGCCCGGCGCAGAATGAATGAGCCCGGGTGGCGCCATGGAGGGGGAGGGCGGAGGCGGAGCCATCGTGCCGGCGAGGCGGGGCCTGCGCGCTGGGGGCGAATCGCTCGCGGCCGCCCCGCGCTGGCCCCGCCTCCCATCGGGCCCCGCCCCGCCGTCCGCCAAGGCCGCGGGCGCCCGCGCGGGCCGCGAGTTCCGGGGGCGGCCGCTGGGCGCCGCTTCCAGAAGATTCGGCGGCGGTTGCGCTGCGCCGGCGCGGGCCGGGCGCGCGGGTGGCGGTCACGCTCCTGCGGGGCTAAGCACGCCGGCCGGTGGCCTCCCGAGCTGGGGAACCCGCGAGTGCGGGTGCGTGCGGTCCCTCCGCCGCGGACAGGCCAGTGCGCTGGGCGTTGCCGGCACCCGCGCGGCGATTCGCTGTCCGCTGGGCCCGGGCCGCGTGAGGTCACCGGGGCGGGCGCGAGGAGGGAACGGAGGCCGGGAGGGGGCGGCCGGGGCGGCGGGCGCGAAAGCCGCAGACGGAAAGCGCCCGAGCCCGGAGCCGGTACGGGCTGCCCGCCTGGAGCCAGGGCCGGATCCCCCACCTCCGTGCCTGCGGAGGGCCTTTTGTTTAACGGCGCCTTTTCCGTTATTGCAAACTTCTTGAACATATTTGTACTCCTATTTGAGAAATTAAAATCCACAGAACTCAGTCCGGGCGTGGTGGCGCGCGCCTGTAATCCCAGCACTTGGGAAGTACAAGCTGGAGGATCACCATGAGTCAGTAGTGAGACCCAGGGGGTGGGGGGGTACAAAAATCCACAGAACTGGAGTTCCAAAATACATTTTGCACGAACCGGTTCTACTCTGCGGAGGACCCTGAAGGAGGAGCCCACACCCATGCTCTGCAACACACACGCACACACGGCAAGCATCTCGGGGCGGGGGCTCCCTAGGACTTCGACATTATAATGATGCCAATAATTCAATTTGAGAGCCGAGGCAGAACCGAGGGCCTGCCTGCTTAACAAGCCGAAAGGAAAAAAAGAGAAGCGAATTAAGGTGAACCAAGCATCAAGGGCCATCAACCAAAGTAAACATCCTACTTCCCCATAATAAAAGCGGAGATAGGCAAGGTACTTTCCTTATCTAATTTTCTTCACCCAGTTCCTGAGCTTCCTTAACCTTTGTGAGGGTCAAAATGTGACATGTTCAGGGCCTACTGCAGAAAGGGGAGAGTGCATGGCCAGCGCTAACTACGGAGTGCGACCCTGTCTCAAATGCTGCCGCCACCCCTGTTTTAAAATATGGGCTTTTTTCTCCTTTGCTTTTTCTCTGCCCTGGTCTGTAAATGTACATAATTTAGATTGTAAATGCAAAGTATCTAGTACCTACTAAGGCCCTGCCCTGTGTAAAGATTTGCTCATAGGGAGAGAGTGCTGTGCCAGGCATATAGCCCAGAGGCACTGCCTCTATCTGGTTTTGAGTACGATTGTGGTACAAAAAATATATATGCATATATTGGGGTCCAGCAGGATGGCTCAGTGGTACAAAGTGCCTGCAAGCAGCTGCAGGGACCGGGGTTCAATCCCCGGCACCACGTGCTGCTCCAGCCCTGCCCTCAGGGCAGGCTGAGCCGGCCATAAAAATAAAAGTTCTGAAACAAGAAAAAAAAAAAATTAAAATTAAAAAAAATATATATATATATATATATATATTAAATGGGGGGTGGAGGTGGGAGGGGCGGTGCTTCAGAAGTTTAAAATCGGATTGAAAGGCTGATCAGCGACCCAAAGAGGTTAACTTAAGCCACATATGCTTCCCTAAGATTTTTAGACCAGAGGGATGGCCTGAGTGGTTTGGGATTAAAAAGTCTCATCTCTTCCAGAAGAGAACACATCAGAGATTGGAACAGCCTCTGTGATTCAGGGAAGAGGGCGGCTGCTCTTTGCCCTGAGACAGCCCCAATTCCTTTCCTGCCCACCGCTGCCAGGGCTGCCAGGGCTGCCAGGGATGATAATGCCCCCTCTTGACTCCACAGAAAGAAAATGGTGCCCTAGACGGCTGACACTGCACTGGCTTCAAGAGTAGATGTGGAGCTGCCAGGCGTGGTGGCGCACACCTGTAATCCCAGCACTCGGGAGGCTGAGGCAGGAGGATCGGTGCGAGTTCGAGACCAGCCTGGGCTACAAAAGTGAGCTCAGGACCAGCCTCAACTGCATAGCGAGACTCTGTCTCAAAACGGCAAAAAAAAAAAAAAAATGTGGAGCCCATCCCAGAGTCAAGGCAAAGTGACTTATTCCTCCCAGGGTTGGTGCATTTACTACAACTGTGCACCTGCCCCTTCCCGTTGGATTGGCTTTACTATGCCACCTCTGCGCCGCACTGAGCAAAGCTCAAGAGTTGTTTGTCTATTAAACCCCATCCTCCCATCACCTTTGAGCCCACTCTATGTTGGTGTTGGTTTCTGCCACCCCACTTAGCAAGAGCCCTGATTTCTTCCAGGTTGCTAAACCCTGTCATCTTGGTAGAGGCCATCTTCCCAGATTTCTGTGCTGCGCAGGCAAACGCAAACACCCTCTCTTCAGCCAGTGCTGGCCCTGGCTTCACAGACACTGCTCTATGCCTCTGCTCAATTGTGCCTGCCTCTCCAGCGCACCAGACTCAAAAGCCCCTTGACCATCTGAGCCTCTTGCACTGCGCATCTCGCATTTTAATTCCCATCTACGCTGCATGGAGATGCAGCCCCCCAGCCTCCCCTGCTTCTGACCCACAAGTTCTCCCGCCCACACTGACACCCATGGCACTGTGTAAGCTCGGCATGCTCACCCAGTCCCGGTCTCCCTGGCAGCAGAGGCAGCTCCAGAGGCCCCAGATCTCTTTGAGTCTTCCCACCTGCTCAAGCTCCATACCCAGGAGTGTACTTGATTCCCTTCTCTCACCTCCCAGGTTCCAAAACACCTGCAAATCCTGCAGGGTTTGCATTCCGGATAAGCCTAGACTTCACCATTTCTCAGTGTGATGCTCAAAACCTGCCCCACGCACACCCACTTGGTGACTCTATCTGGGCCAGCGATGTTGGATTACGTTGTTCAGCAATGCTTGTATTCCAGGCTCCAGGAACACATGGTGGGTGCTCAATAAATATAAATTAGCCAGTAGAGATGGTCACCAGGCGTGGTGGTGTGTGCCTGTAACCCAGCAGTGGGGGGCTGAGGCAGGAGGATTGGCATGAGCTCAAGCCCAGCATAGACTAACTACACAGTGAACCCGGGGACGGCCGGCACTCATAGCAAGACCCTGTCTCAAAATAAATAAATAAAACTTCACTACCAGTCCAATGTAATAGTGAAACCCTGAACACCTTCCAGACCCTCCCCTAAAAATACAAAAATGATAATAAAAGATAACGATGGTGCACACGCCTGTAATCCCAGCACTCGGGAGGCTGAGGCAGGAGGATCGGTGCGAGTTCAAGACCAGCCTGGGCTACAAAAGTGAGCTCAAAGCCTGCCTGAACTGCATAGTGAGACCCTGTCTCAAAAAGACAAAAAAAAAAAGATAATGATGAAGAGTCTGGGGAGATAGCTCCGAGGCACAAGTGCCTGCCTGCCAGGTGCAAGGTTGTGAGTTTGAACCCTGGTCCCACTAAAATATATATATATATACACACATGGCCCTCAGTTTTTGTTGTTGTTGTTGTTTGTTTGTTTGTTTTTTGTAGGACCAGGGCTCAAACTCATGACCTTACACCTGCCAGGCAGGCACTTGTGCCATGGAACTATCTCCCCAGCCCTGGTCCTCAGCTTTGGATGGGGCTACCTCTCTTGAAACCCATAGTAAGAGCCGGGCGTGGTGGCGCACGCCTGTAATCCCAGCACTCGGGAGGCTGAGGCAGGAGGATCAGTGCGAGTTCGAGACCAGCCTGGGCTACAAAAGTGAGCTCAAGGCCAGCCTCAACTGCATAGTGAGACCCTGTCTCAAAAAGACAAAAAAAAAAAAAAAAAAGAAACCCATAGTAAGATGGAAAATGCATTCAGTACATTTAGCCTACTCAAAGCCAAAGGCGCCACTCCCAGGGTTTACTGAGAAGGCGACTGAGACTGGGCGTGGTGGGGACGCAAGCCTGTAATCCCAGCGCTTGGGAGGCTGAAAACAGGAGGATCACTAAGAATCGGATTTGTGTAGTGAGACCCTGTAGACCTTGTACTAAATACATAAAAAAGAGAGCTGCTTAAAATATATGAAAATAAAATATATATAAAATAAAATACATGAATAAATAAAACAAAAGCAAAGCCATAGTTTAGTTTAGCTACTTAAAACAGTCTTAGGACTTCCGCCCAACATTGGGCATCTAATGTTTTACAGTCATCTGCTGCCTATCTCGTAATGTACTGCAGAACATTGGCCACACTGCACTTTCTGGGCTATCAGTTGTTTACCATCACGGTTGCATGGCTGACTCTGTCCAGAATCAATGTCCAAGATGTCCAAGGCCAGGGAGAAGGCTCAGCGGCATAAGGACCTGCCTGGCAAGTGCAAGGTCCCTAGTTTCAGGCCGGTGAGATGGTTCAGCGGTCTGAAGCACCTGCTTAGGAAAGCTTAGGCAACCACTGGGACCACGGTTTGATCTCCGGCACCACATGCTACACCAGCCCCACCCTCAGGGGCTGAGCAGGCCATAATAATAATTTTTAAAAGGGTCCCTAGTTTCATCCCTGGTACCAAAACAAACCAAACAAACCAAAAAAAAAAAAAAAGAAGTGATGGAATTAAAAACAAAACAACAAAAAAAATACACTTGCCTGGCAACAGCAACAACCTCAGTTCATTCTCTGGTTACATACACACACACACACACACACACACACACACACACACACAAATCGATGCCCAGAATCCCAAGACAGGATTCAGTGAGGACCTAGGAGTTGTCGTGTGGTGGCACACCTCAGAGCCCAGCCTTCAGAAGTCCACTAGGGCAGAGCTAGCAGGACCTCAAGTTCAAGGCTGGCCTGGACTACATAGTAAGACCCTAGCTAAAGAAATGAAAAGAAAAAAAAGAGATAATTGTCTCCAAAGACAGGATGGAAGGAAGCTCAGTGGAGGAAAGGAGTTGTCTAGGAGAATCACCTGGCAGGGGTTGGTGGGTAGAATGTTAATCTTTCCTTGGTGACCTGGATAGCAGGGTACAGGTTTGTATTTTTTTTTTTTTTACATGTTTTGTGTGGTTTTCAGGGTACATCAATTTCCAGAAATCAGTGCAACTCTAGGGAAGTGGGGAACAGCCCCTTACGTGCCTTTCTGTTTTCAGGACAGAAAAGTCACACTGTGCTTATGGCCCAGCACACCGCATTCCGGTCGGGGCATTGCTGCCTACATGGCCAGTCAGCTGGCACGCTGTGCCCATGGCTGCCTCCAGCCTGGAATGTGGTGCTGGAGACAGGGTAGGCACGGGAGGGACCAGTAAGGCCCTCTCTGGCATTAGCCATTGGCATGGTGATGGTGGGAGGGCTGGACCCCAGAGCTTCCTGCGGCGCTGGCAAGTGCTCTGCTGTGCCCTGATCCAGAAAACATCATCGTGCTGCGGCCTGAAGTTAGTCCCTGGGAAGCCTGAGCTGGTCCCCATGGCGGGGCATTCAGAGGCCTGCTGAGATGGGGCTGCTGCTCGCAGGGAGCCCCACTGTCCAGGTCTTGGTGAGTTCCCTGTCACCAGGACACTGGCCTGACACCTATAACTTAGAAGAGGTTCGGCTGGGCGCGGTGGCACATGCCTGAGATCCAGTTACTTCTCCAAAGCTGATGAGCACACCTAGGCCTAGACTGAGACAGTCCACCTCCCGGGCGGGCCTCTGGAAGGTGGGGGCCAGGTGGGAGCCCAGCCCCCAGGGTTCAATAGGCTGCCAGGGTGAGCAGAGCCCCGGCTCTCAGCTCCTCTATCAGGCTTGCAGGGCCTCTGAATGTACAAATTGACATTTGGAGCCAAGCATGGTGGCACATGCCTGTAATTCCAGAACTTGGGAGGCTGAGGCAGGAGGATCAGTGTGAGTTCAAAACCAGCCTGGGCTACAAAAGTGAGCTCAAGGCCAGCATGAACTGCACAAGGACACCCTCTCTCAAAAAGACAAAAAAAAGGTGACATGCAGCCAGCTGGCCAGTCTCTGAAGGCTCCCAAGAAGGCCACCATGTGGGCAGCCTCAGCAGGGAAGTGTTGGGGACAGCTGAGCAGTGGCCACAGGGCTGGGCTGACAAAGGGATTCAGCTGCCCTTGGCCTAGGAAGAAGCTGTGACTTGCACAGATGAGGCACAAAGGCATGGCCAGACACAGCCAGGAGCCGGCCTGCCCCGGGCCCTTGAGGCCGATGGTCTCTCTTCCCATTCGTGGTGCTCAGTTGCTGTGCACCACCTCCTTGGAGGTAACGGGTGCTGGGTGATCACACCGGCCAGCCACAGAGTTAAGTGGATAAGCCCTGAGGACACTGCCACGCACTAACCAAAAGCCACAGCGTGTGTCTAAGTTTAAAGGACAGGCCGGGAAGGTGGCTCAGCCGTATACCACCTGCCCGGCAGGAATGAAGTCCCGAGTTTGATTCTAGGGACCAAAAAATAAATTTAAATATACAGTGCCCGAAATCCCCCTCTAAACCCACCCGTCCACCGTGGGCCCTCTTGTCCCACGTTTGCCCACTTTCTAGAGTGGTTCTAGAGCCCCTCTGCCTGACTGGCATTATGAAGTATGAGCAGAAACATAGCTATGGCTTCGGCCAGGCCCCATCTGACAGAAAAGTGGGCTCCAGGAACACCGCACTGCATGCCATGCGCTCAGTCCCCACCTTGGGTGCCTGCTGGCTCCTCCCCCAAGTCAGAATGACCTTTGTGTTGTTGTTGTTGTTGGTTGGTTGTTTTTTTTGTTTTTGCTTTTTTTTTTTCCCCCCAGGACTGGGGTTCAATCTCATGACCTTGCACTTGCTATGCAGGCACTTGTGCCACGAAGCTATGTCCCCAGCCCCTAGAATGACCTTGAGCTGGGGAGATAGCTCTGAGGCACGAGTGCTTGCCTGACAAGTGGAAAGTCCTGAGTTTGATCCCTGGTATTGCAAAATAAATAAATAAACAAAATGGCCTTTGTTTGAGTTGATCTGGGAGATGAGGCAGCCACAACAGTGCCTCTAGACCCTCAGGAAAGAGCACTCCAGAGCTGCTGCGGAAAGCAGCAAGAATGGTGGGAGAACGTGCATGAAGCAAGACAGAGGATCTGAGGGGGATTGGTGGCAACGTGTCTCTTAACTGCAGGAACTTCTGCTTGCCAGGCAGCCGCTGTGCCACTAAGCTAAATCCCCAGATGGAATTTTTAAAGATTTAATTCTTCAGGCCAGCGAGATGGCTCAGTGGTCTGAAGTGCCTGCGGAGGAAACTTAAGGCAAGCGCTATGACTGCTCCTCGATCTCTGGCACCACATGCTGCGCACCCCCACCCCAGGGCGGGCTGAGCCAGCCATAACACAAACAAATAAATGAGGTTTAAGAGAAATAAATAAAAAAATCTTTTAAAAAATTTAATTCTTTGGGGCTGGGGAGATAGCTCCGAGGCACAAGTGCCTGCTGGGCAAGTGCAAGGTCGTGAGTTCGAACCCCAGTCCCCTCCCCCCAAAAAAAAAAAATTTAATTCTTCGATGGGTGTGGTGGAGCACACCTGTAATCCCAGCACTTGGGAGACTGAGGCAGAAGGATCGGTGTCAGTTCAACATGAGCCTGGGCCCAAGATCAGCCTCAACTGCAGAGACAGTCTCAAAAAGACAACAAATAAATAAAATTTAAGCATTCACCAAATTTATTATATCTCCTACATAAACACTGAAGCCCGGCCTTCCCTGCCCAAAGGAGCAACACCAGCTCTCAACACAACCCAAACATCCACCTAGAGGACAGACCCTTGAGCTCACGTTACCTGGATGCCAACCTTAACCTCTCCAGTCACCTGCCCTGCCCTGAGAACAGACCACAAATGCCAATAAAGGACCCACTTGAAAGCAGAGCTCACCCGAGCGGAAAAAGCCAGGAGGAAGTGGGTCATTACATTAGAGAAGTAGAATAGTCGTGGATCGGTTTACTGAAACGGGCACTTAGAAGAAGTCACTTCTTGGGAGTTTAAGTAGGTCAAACTTTAGGTTTAGAATTACAGCCATCCCCAGTGTCGCCAATTAATGGGATTCAGCAAGGACGGCTTCAAAGCGCTTGTGCCCTTGATGCGCTGGCTTCGCTCCTGCAAGCATAGGTGCCGGAGTGCGTGCATAGCCCGGCGGCGCCACCTAGCGGTACAGCCAATTTCTACAGGCGGCTTCAGGCCCCGCGAGGCCTCATCGCGTACTGGAGATCTTGCTAAGGAACCTGATGGTTTGCTATATCTGCCTACCTTAACCCGGACTGAACGCAGGGCCTCAGCCGCGCGAGGCAAGTGACCTGCCGCTCAACGACATCCCCGGACTTTTTTATTTTTTCTTTTCAGACAGGATCTGGCTCATTGCCAAGGCTGGGTTCAAGCTTAAAACTTTCCTGCCTTGGGGCTGGGGACATAGATCCGTGGCACAAGTGACTGCCTGGCAAGTGCAAGGTCGTGAGTTGGAACCCTGGTCCCACAAAAAAAAAAAAAAGTGCAAGGTCGTGAGTTGGAACCCTGGTCCCACAAAAAAAAAAAAAAAATCAACCAATAACAGCTGACATTATAGCTAATTAAGAATTATCATTAGGGGCTGGGGATTTGGCTCAGCGGTAGAATGCTTGCCTAGTGAGCTGGAAGCCCTGGGTTCGGTCCTCGGCACCAAAAAAAGAATAAAACCTCCAAGAATTATCATTGGATCATTGGGCTGGGGAGATAGCTCAGTAGAATAAGCCCTTGCAGGGGAAGCATAAGGGCCTGAGTTCAATCCTCGGCTCTGCAAAAATAAAAATTATCATTCCCTTGTGCCAAACCAAATTTTTTTTCTTTTTTTGAGACAGGGCTCTGTACCCCGGCTAGCCTTGAATTCCTGGCAATTCTTCTGCATCAGCCTTCCAGAATGCTGGGACTGGAGGCCGGTACCACCAGGCCCTAGACACTGGGATTTCACTGTGCCATTCTGTCAGCTGGTAAAATCCATACCATTACTACTGGATGTGCATTTTGGGTGAAATGGCTGTTTAAATGTGTTGCTTATTTTTCTCTTGAGTTGTATGTCTTCTTGTTATCATTTTTTTACTTTATGAAAATACTGAGTTTATTTCACATGTATATTTGTCTCCCTACCATCTCCATGTCTGACCACCACTACTACTATGTTTTATCATAGCATTCCGTACATACTTAAAACCAAGTAAAGGGTGGAGTTCCATCCTTAAAAAAACTAAACAGGCATTCCAGACAGCACATTCTTGGCAATGGGACCTGGGCAACATTTATCAAACACGGTAGGGAAAGTTCTCACTTTGCATTAGAAAAAGGATAGCCAGATAGCAACTGTTACAGAAATGAAAGACTGAAAACTTTAACAAACTGTTTAAATTGTTTTCTCTCTCTCTCTCTCTCTCTCTCTTTTTTTTTTTTTTTTTTTTTTTGCAGCACTGGGGTTCAAACTCACAACCTTGCACTTGCCAGGCAGGCACTTGAGCCATGGAGCTATCTCCCTGGCCCCTAAATTGTTTTCTTAAAGAGACTTCCTCCACTGCCAAAGATCTTGAATAGATTCTGGTCAGTCATCCGGAAGGAATTCTTCACATAATTGATGTATATGTCTTATTATTGATTTCCTTATGTTTACTAATGACTGCAAAATCAGTATCTTTTTTATTGGCAGGACCGGGGTTCAAACTCATGACCTTGCACTTGCCAGGCAGGCACTTGTGCCATGGAGCTATTCCTCCCCCACCACCACCACTAAGGATCAAATTCAGGACATTGCACTTGTCAGGCAGACACTTACACCACTGAGCTATATCTCCAGACCTTCAATATTAGTTTAAAATCAATGAGGGGACTGGGGAGATAATTTAGTGTGGCACAAATGCCTGAACAATAAGAGCAAGATCCTAAGTTCAATTCCCAGTACAATAAAATAAAATAAAATCAATGAGGCCTGAGCATGGTGGCACACATCTGTAATCTGAGGCAGGAGTATTGCCAAAAATTTGAGGCCATCCTGGGCACAATGACTTCAACATCTGCCTGAACTACATAGCAAGACTCTAAATAAATAAACAAGACATAGTTGTTCTTTCTTTTTGTTACCAGGGAGTGAATTCAGGACCTTGTGCTCCCCAGGCAGGTGTTTATGCCATTGAGCCAGCTCCCCAGCCCAGAGTTCTTTCTGTTCTTGGTATCAGTGGTTTTTCAGGAATATGGATTACGGGGGTGGGGGGGGATAGCTCAGGAGAATAAGCACTTGTCTGGCAAGCACAGGGTCCGGAGTTCGATGTTGATCCCTGGTACTGGGGGAAAAAAAAGATATATAAATGTTAAAAAAAAAAAAAAAAAAAAGAAAGAAAGAAAAGAAAGAGGGGGCCCAGCAGGATGGCTCAGTGGTCTAAAGCTCCTGCTTGGGAAAGCTTGGGCGGGTTCAGGGACCATGGTTCGATCCCTGGCACCACATGCTGTGCCAGCCCTTCCCTCAGGGTGGGCTGAGCTGGCCATAAAAATGAGTGAATAAACAAATAAAGGTTCTGAAACAAGAAAAAAAATAAATAAAATAAAATTCTTTAAAAAAAAAAAAAAAGAGAAAGAAAGAGGGCCCGGCAGGATGGCTCAGTGGTCTAAAGCACCTGCTTAGAAAACCTTAGGCAGCTGCAGGGACTTTGTTTTATTTTTGTATTTTAGGGAAGGGTCTACAGGGTGTTCAGGGTCTCACTACTAGATCAGACTCATAGTGATCCACCTGTTTACAGCCTCCCCAGAGCTGAGATTACAGGTGTGCCCCACCACGCTGTCTCAATTGCCCTTTCAGGGCACCTTGGGGATTGAACCCCGGGCCCCTGCACCTGCTTGCAGGTGCTTTAATCCACTGAGCCATTTGGCCTGCTCTTTTTTAGCTTTTCAAAGACAGATGTCAGTGCTGGCCTGGCAAGCACAGGGTCCTGAGTTCAATCCCCGATACTGGGGAAAAAAAAAAAAAAAAAAGACATCAGTGTCTAGCTCAGGCTGGCCTCACATTCACTATGTAGCCTCGTCCACCTTCCCCCTGCCGCAGCCTCCCAGATTTCAGGTGTGTGTCACATACATGGCTTCTGCCTGGCATCTCTCACTGAGTCTAGTATTTCACAGATTCAACCCTGTCATGTGTGTTCCCGGTCCTTTGGCTGCTGAGGACATTTCATTGTGTGGAGGTGCACAGCTGTCAGAAGACCTAGGGACAACCGCCTAGAGCACTCAGGATCAAGTCGTCGTCGTCGTCGTCGTCTTCTCCTTCTCCTTCTCCTTCTCCTTCTCCTTCTTCTTCTTCTTCTGGACCAGGGATTGAACTCAGTCAGGTCCTTGCGCTTACCAGACTAGTACTTATTCTACTGAGCTATCTCCCCAGCCCCGGGAAGAAGTCTTGTACAGTCACATCCTTCCAGTTCTCTTTAGTAAAGAATTTAAAGTAGGATTGCTAGGTGAGGGGCTGAGGAGATAGCTCAGCGCCCTGAGCACCCACTCAGGCAAGCACAGGGACGAGGTCAAACCCTGGCACCACATGCTGCACTGGCCCCACCCCTGGGCACACTGAGCCAGCCACCCAGCCCAGGCCTGGTGGTGCATGCCTGTAATGCCATCTCTGGAGATGCTGAAAACAGGAGGATCACTTGTGAGCCTGGGCTGTGTAGTGAGACCTGTACCAAATACATTAAAAACCAAAGCGGGGGGGGGGGAGTTGCTAGGGCATATGACGGCGTATGTTTAATTTTCTAAAAAGATCTTTGCCATTTGCAACGACTGCATCACCTACATGTCCACATGCAGTGGATGAGATTCAGCTGACCACAACATGAAGCGGGCCAGACGTGGTGGCATACGCCTGCCATCCCAGCACTCCGGAGGCTGAGGCAGGAGGATTGAAAGTTCAAAGCCCCCCCCCAAAAGAAAGTTCAAACTCAGCTGGGGCAACTTAGTGACTTAGAGAGACCCTGTCTAGGAAAAATTAAAAACCACCACCTCCATTTTCAGAGCTCTTCCTCTTGCAAACCTGAAACCTTGTTGCTGGGAGACACTGGCCCGGTGATCCTACCCTCCAGCCCCCACAACCCGGCTCTCCAGCCCTGGCAACCCTGCTCTCAGGCCCTGGCAACCCCACTTGTGGGCACATCTTTGCCCAGCAGTTTGCCCTGGCTTCTGGTGTATGGGCCTCACTGGTGACTGAGGAGAAGGAGACCTGTGGGCTGGGCCTCAGGCTCTGAATTTCTTGTGCACCCCAGACAGAGAGGGAATGGAGAGAAAAGCACAAACCATTACCAAAAATAATGTGAAGGTTTCTGAGAACACATTTGTCACAGCAGGCAGGCTTAATGGTAGAGGCATTCATTTGTCATTGTCACCCAGAAAAACTGCAGTTGAGCTTTGGGCAGAGCTGCTGCAGCTTAAGCTTGGGGCTGAGCCAGGCATTGGGGCATGCACACGTGTCATCCCAGCACCCTGAGAAGCCTAGGTAGCAGGATAAGTTTGACCCCAGCCTGGGCAACTTAGCTATTTTGTAAGTCTCCTCAAAGAAGGAAGGAGGGGGGCCGAGGAGATAGCTCTGTGGCACAAGTGCCTGCCTAGCAAGTGCAAGGTCGTGAGTTTGAACCCCAGTCCCGCAATAAAAAAAAAAGAAGGAAGGAGGGAGAGAGAGAGAGAGAGAGAGAGAGAGAGAGAGAGAGAGAGAGAGAGAGAGAGC
>PVJA010044440.1:0-16152 GCA_004027025.1 Myocastor coypus | reverse complement strand
AAGGAAGGAAGGAAGGAAGGAAGGAAGGAAGAATGGAGGAAGCAAGGAAAGAAGGGAAGGTGAAAGGGGGGAGAAAAAGGAAAGAAGGGAGAGAGGAAAGAAAGAAGGGACAGTGGGACTATATTGCTTGAAAGAAGATATAGCAGCTTCAAAAGGATTTAGTCAATATACAAACCATAAATGCTATGTCCTTTCTTGATACCTGAGGTAAAAGTATGAGCAAAGAAGTGAGGGAAGATGACAGGGGGAGGGTGCTGACGTCATTTTCTGCTGCAAGATTTTACCTAGAGCTGGCCTACAGCGGTTCTGCTTATACACTAATCAGTTGATGAGTGAACACTCTCGTGAGCACTGGCCCCAAAAGTAGGTTTCCTAGGTGGAAATCTCAACCGCAACTACTGACTGTACTGGAACCTAGGCTCTCTGTACCTCAGACGCCTCACCTGTGTGATGCGCATGATGTCTATCTAATGGTGTCCTTAGGGTGACTGAGTGAGTTTTTGCCAATGAAAACACTTAGAACAGTATCATGACGCTTTGCTACGTCCATTCTTATAATTCCATGAATATGAAATTCTTGTCTGGGTTACATAAAAAAACAGTGACCAAGACCAAGACTCTCAAAATCTCAAACTGAATATCTTGGTTGAAATATCTCCGTTGGAATTATTTAATCAGTTTTCCAGGAATTAGCCTCCTATTAATTTAAATACCTTTTCTTTGTTAGCCGAAGGCTCCCTGACATAGGTTCAGATATGAGATTCAAAAAACCGCAGAGCTAAGGAATACCCCAAGGTTAAAATTATTCCTAAGTTACCAGGAGAGGCAATCTTCCTGGCCCCTGTTGGTGACCTGAAGCTGTGAGACAAAACAAGCTACTGGGTACAGGAGTACGCAACTGGCTGTGTCTTAGGTTCAGAACACAGTTGTCAATTATTTATTGCCAGTGGTGCCTCACGGCAGACTTAGAAGACAACCCTCGTCTTCTCTCTCTCTCTCTCTCTCTCTCTCTCCCTCTCTCAGTAAAGTTATATTTCATTCCAGTGGGGGCTGGGGGATCACATGTTGTTTGAGTTGGAATTTGTCCCAATACCTAAAGCTAACTTGCTTGAGGTTGTAAAAATTAGTAGTGATAACAAAAAATTGTGATCGTATTTTATATTGTAATAGAGACGACTTCCACCAAGTTGGCAGCAAAGACAATTGAAAAGGATTCAACTCTTCTAAATATTTGTAAGTATAAATTTTGAAGAAAACTGATAAAGTAATCCCTCTGAGTTGGCCTCGATTTAAAACACACATGCACGCGTACAGACACACACACAGACGCACACACAGACACACACACACACACACACACACACACACAGAATGTTAAGCCCATGCAGAACAAAAAGAACTGAGCTGCCCTAAGAAGAGTGTTTATCTCCAAGAACCTTTCAATATTAGCCTGCTTACTCGTCAGCGGGACCATCCAAGGATCAATTTACCTTAATACAAAGGACACAGAAAAGCATCGTCCATTGACTGCTGCAAGCACTTTCAAAACTTTCGATAAATCCATAGGAACCATTGCTATGATGAACTTGGGTTCCTTTCAGGATTTGCTTAAGCACAGATTTCTCTGGAACCTTTCCCTCACACCTCTGGATCTTCCATAACCTCCTTAATGGCCGCCCTGTGCTCCCTGTCTACTTTTAATTTCTTGTAGTAATAGAACATACTTTATAACCAAAGATTTAATTAACTGAGTTTCCAAAAAGCTATTTACAGTGAACTGGGTATATTAGCTTTAAATTTTATTGTTCAGGAATGAAGATGCTCTTTCTACAGCAGAGTAAATGCAGCAGGAAGTGCGAACCCACCGGTAACAGTCCACTGGACTGCTGAGAAGACAAAGGCCGTGACAGTCTGATCTGCAGGGAGAGCCCTGCCGGAGTTCTTGTCCTTCCCGTCCTCTCCTTGAATGACCCTAGCAGCCACATTGGCAGCCAGAGGGACTGTAACCTGGGGGAAGGGGACATTTTCCACCACTAGGCACAAAGCACTGGCTTAAACAGTGTGAGATACAGGTGCTTCGTGTCTTTCTATCTGCCCAGCACGGGATTTTGCCTAGCTTCAGGAACTATACGTGGCATTTTTCTAGATGTATTAAAGATATTCTTTTTAGAGTGTGGTCTTGTTCCAACTGAAATTCAGCATTGCACAGTGATAAAGGGGGAGAATCGCCAGTGTGACTTGGGTAAAAACAAGGTCGGAAGCCAGTGCAGTAGAAATGATTTCTTCAGGAAACTTTTCCACAGCGTTTGTTAACTGATACTCTTAGCTTGACCTATCATAACCTCTGCACGCATGCAATTTAATTGGTTATTATATATTTGAAAATAGGTCGCCTCATGAGTCATCCGAGCTTTGCTTCTGTGCGTACATATTTGGAGTATGCATAGCTGTTTTAAAAGTGTATCTTTAAAACCTGTATCGAAATTAGCTGCTGAGCATTACAGATTAGCTGGCTTTCGAGGGGAATTTCTTTCAGATCTTTACCTTTTTCTGTCATTTACCAAATGAAATTAGACCGCATTATAGACGAATACCTCATGAGCTGTACTTATTAGATCAGAGCTGCTCTGCGTTACGGATGCATACACACACCCAGAAGACGAAATGCCCCGTGCAAGGGCAGAGGCGGGGGCTGACAGCTCTGCTACACCGGGCAGCGTCTCATCCATGAAAGGCCTGCATTCCCTTATCTATTTTCCACCTGACTGTAACAGAAAGTTCGTGGCATGGCTTGTGTCACAGAGCCCAGAGCCTCCTTGTTGGTTCCGTTCTTGCACATTTCAAGAAAATAGAAACCATAATCTGCTTCTAGCTCTCCTGGAAGCACACCAGGAAAAGCAACTTAGTTATAAGAGTCTTGAAGTTATCATTTAATCAAAAATAATCTCCATATCTACCAGGCCCCAAACAACTTGATAATGTATCAATCACAATCCTCCACAACCAAGTTTTTAAGAGCAAATACAACCCTCGAAATCTTTTATTTGGTGTAATTTAAGTGTGGTTGCTTATATTGTGATCTCTGAAGTAACTGATTTAAGAGTTAACTTGAAGAACAATACAAGTCCCCCAAATAATTCATTACCTATGGTTGTTCTGGCTTAGCAGCTAATCAGGTTTGAAAGTGCTTCCTTTGGTGCATTTGCATTCTTTACATAAATCTAGAAACCCTAACCCTGTCACGTTCAGGGGTCGAGTGTGGGAATGAATCTGTAGACACAGAGGGTAAAATACTTCAAGGCATATCCCCAAGAGATTGCAGCTGGACAATCCAAATTTATTTTCTGAGAGGATGCTGTCCCCATGCAAGTGAGCCCTGTGGTGTGTTTTAAGATCTCCTTAACCTGTCTCAGCAAATTGCATAAATCACAGCTATAAAGTCTTCCTATTCAGCATGTTAGGGCTAGGGAAAGCTGACCAGGCTCTGACCTCCGATCCTGGGCCCCCACTGACCCTAAGTGAGAAGTTCAGGCGGTCAATTGCAGGTCACCAAGGGCAGCCCCAGAGTCTTTTTATTTCCACTTCGACTGTAAGGTTAAACTTCTGCAGCACAGGTATTTTCATAAGTTTTCTGGATGAGTTGCTCGTAGAATCCACACCTAGATGATCAAAAGAGGAAATGAAAGAAGAGAGGGAGGGAGGGAGGGAGGGAGGGAGGGAGGAGGGAAAGAGAAAGCAAGAAAGAAAGGAGAAAGTAAAAAGAGAAAGAGTCAGTGAGCAAGAGAGGGAGAAGAGACTTGGTGCCCTCCCAACCAGCCCCACGTTAGTGTACACCAACTTGGTCGTTTATCAGTGTAATGGATCTACAGACAGCCTTAAACTATTGTCAAACATTCTTTTAAAAGCCATTAGTTTTTCAACTAATATATATCTGTTTTGTGCATTTGTTGAACCCTTCACTTGTCACCGGGAATGGCCTGTTAAACTAAGCAGAGGCCTGATCAGTTTTCAGGGAGCGTTGAGCCTCAGGGTTCACCTGGGTCATCGGTAAGATTTATGAGGCGCAGTGCCAGTATCTGATTGGGACTGTTAGCGCTAAAGAAAGCTGACACTTCCTCCCTGTCCCTGCTCCTCAAGCCTGACACACAAAGTCCGGTGACTTAACTTGTACGTTCCCACTGGCTGCCTAAGAGGCAGCAAAATTGATGACCTGTACAGACACCAAAGTGGACATCAATAAAACAAGATGGATGTGAGCAAGTGGGGTGACATGCCTCATTGCTGGGCAGACCGGGGCGGGAAGAGAAAAGGTTAAAAAAGCATTGGAAAGTTATTTATATAAGCTTCAAGGACAAGGATTTTGTCACTAGTTGCCTAAAGATCTGCTCCTAAATTAGGCTTTTTTTTTTTTTTTTTTTTTTTTCTTGGCTTCTACCTTTCTCTAGATGCCAAAAAGTGTAGGACAAGCTGTGGTAATTACTGGATATTTTAATCTTCAGTTTAAGTGCACGAATTTCAATTTGTCTTTTGATTGCAAACAAGCAGTATTACTTTATGTGGTGAAATTTTTTGAGAAGGTGCAAGAGAAAAGTAGCACACCATTTTTGAAAGTGGCCATAATCCTTTAAGAATTAACAGAGTGTTTCTTAATTAATGAAGGCAGCTAACCAGGAGCAGATGAGAGTCCCAAGGAGACACGACAGGGGCAGAAGCCAGCACTGCTCACTAGATAGAGCAGTCCCCACCCTCCAGCCACTCCCTAGGCTCTGAGGCAACTGGCTCACTGTGTAACCTCTCCTGAAGATGTGCCTGAGACACCAGGAAGAACACGAAGCTGAAGCCCAAGGAGCGTTTGCAACTGTCCAGTGAATGGAATTGACCGCATGATCCAGCAGGTCCCAGCTGTCGTTGTTTTTATTTTAAAGTACTACTAAGGACAACCATTTGGTTGTTCAGCTAGCATGCCAAACTGGGTCCAAAAGAAACAAGTGAAATAAAGAAAAGAACAACTTTTAGTTTATTCTCTCTCTCTCTCTCTCTCTCTCTCTCCTTTCCTCTCTACCTTCCCTCTTTCTCTCTCTCCCTTTCTCTATTTCGTACAGGGTCAAGGGCCACCAAGATAGCTCAGCAGAATAAAGCATCTGCTTAAGCAGGTTCAGGGACCAGGGTTTGATCCCCTTTGTGCCTTCCTGGCCCCATCTCCGAGAAGCTCTGAGACTGCGATTGATCCTGGGTATTGTGGCACATGCCTGTAATCCCAGGGCTTGGGAGGCTGAAAACGGGAGGATCACTATGAGTCCGATCTGCATAGTGAGACCCTGTGGAGCCTGTACTAAATATATTTAAATAAATAAATAAATATTTGTTACAAGGTCTCGTTATGCAGTCTGGGCTCATAGTGTTCCTCCTGTCTCGGCTTCCCCAGTGCAAGGATTACAAGCATGTGCCACCATGCCCTGTTTCGGGGCCAGCATGGCATGTGGTATCCAGGGTCAAATCCAGGTGTTTATGCTTGCTCGGCAGGTGTTTAGACTTCAGAGCTATCTTCCCAGCCCCTTCTGTTTGATTCTTGGTCTATGCATTTGCCCTCTGCAGTGTTTTCTGTGTACTTATGCGTTATGCAAATGAGATTTACATCTAAAGTGTGATCGGCATGGGTGGGACAGATTATATTTTCAGCCACATCAGCTGAAATGGCAGACTCCCCAGATCCCAATGTTGACAAGCAAGTTTTCAATAGTAACTACGCCTTGATTTTGACATTTTCTTCAATAAACATTACCTTATGGTCTATTTTCATGTGACATGACAATAATTTCAAAAACAAAATTCACAGACATATCTTTAAGGATTTCAGGTATCCCAAATAACAGCCTCTATTATGTTGGCATAAACTCTTTTTAGGTTTAATATCAAGAGAGAAATACTAAATGCTGTCCCACCATCCCCGTTTATCTTCAGAGACGGAGATTAACATCCACAGTCGAGAATTTGTGTCCCGCACATTTTCAGCGATGCCACAAGAGATTTCTCCCAAAGAGGATGGTGTGATGTCTCATCTTGTTCACATTTACGGACACAGAATTGTTGGTACAGTAGGCTACA
Source organism: Myocastor coypus (assembly GCA_004027025.1). Taxonomy (NCBI): domain Eukaryota; kingdom Metazoa; phylum Chordata; class Mammalia; order Rodentia; family Myocastoridae; genus Myocastor; species Myocastor coypus. The sequence goes on along the minus strand of PVJA010044440.1, from coordinate 10,047 downwards.
CACTTGTGTCATGATACAACAAGTGACAAAGTAGAAAAAGACGACTGCTATCTCAGGTGACTGTGTTCACTAGTGACAGTACTGTCTTCTGCCCAGACCCCAATTCAACCTACCTACCTATGATCTGTTATGCCCAGTACACATGAGGCAAGTTTTGAACACATCGGTTCACTATAAACAAAAACAAAAACAAAAAATAAATATAATAAACAAAAAAGTCAGTGAAGTCTGATTAGTCATTGCTTCTCTTCTAAAATACTGTATGGTACTCAAGGGAATAACCTGTCAAAGGAGGACTCTTCCAACACTACTACTGGAGATGGTACCAGCTCAGTTTACAAGTGGCTCTAAACCAATCTCTCCCAGTTCCCCACATAAGTCTTCGCATCTTTGCCTTGAGGATTCTCACAGATTTCTAACACATTGCTGGCTTTTATCCAGGCTCAGCTAGTCACCCGCTATTGCTATAAAATGAGCAAGACCCCTATGGGGGCTTCCATGAGATCAACAGAAAGGGTTGGCATAGCCTGTCTCAAGCTCAGCTTAAGACTGAAAGGCAGCTGATGGCAGGGAAGTGATAGAACTTCATCAAAACCCTTCCTCCAGCACCACAGTAAGAAGAGTTTCTCCAAGTTTTCAGAGTTATTTGGTTTTATACTTTTAACAGCACATGGATAGTGTTTTCTTCACTGTTATAATAATAAAATGCTATTTTATATTTCAGGCCTTCTTTTTGCTCTTAGTTTATCACTTTCTGCTGCTCCTTCTCTTCTTCCTCCTCTTCCTCTTCCTCCTTTAATACATGACAGAGTAGTGAGTGTTACCTCGCACAGTCCTCGGCAGCCAGAAGGTATATGATACGTTCGAATGGACTTACCCAGCTCTCTTTAACTGTTCTGGGCCTCATACACCTGGAGCGCAGAGTTTCGAAAATGTTAACCAAACTATATGATGCAGCATTTTGACTGCAATCTAAGAATTTAGTAAGGAAAGCTCAAGTGACAGTCTCCATTTTCTCCAGAATATCTAGTTAATATATGAACTATCATTCAGAGATCCTAATTCTGTTCTTTTTCACTTTGATGTGAAGAATCATTAGAAACTATCAAATGGTTAAGAATTGATTATTTCATTTTTTAGCCCTGTTAGCGCCTGTGAAGTTACTCCATGGTTGTTGGGACCACAGGTGATATTGCCAAGAGGCTCAATGTCACCTGCTGGGGAGAACTCGAGGTCCTACAGGTAAACAGTAGCTGAATTTCCTACCTGCGTGGACACTTCTTTTATTTTTTTTTCCCCCAGCAAAATGACAACATAGATAATATAGATTTCCTTTATTTTATTTTATTTTGTTTTTTTTCTTTTTGAGACAGGGACTCGCTGTACAGTTCAGGCTGGCCTTGAGCTCACTTTTGTAGCCCAGGCTGGTCTCGAACTCACACTGATCCCCTTGCCTCAGCCTCCCAGGTACTGGGATTACAGGCATGCACCACCACACCCAGCTTCCTTTGTATTTGAACAGCTTCTACAAGCTGCGCAAGAGTGAGTCTACACTTCAGACCCACATCTTCTCTGGAACCCATTGAGGGTCAGAGCCTACAAAAACATCATTTCAGATTTTCCTGACTCGCTTGTTAGAGCTGTGAAAGTGCTCACTCTGGGTCTCTAATGCATAAGAAGCTCAGATCCTCAGGCTAAAATGAGTGAGTCCCCTTGACTGGACAAGGCCATCAGTTGTGATGGTGTCAGGGAGGTCAGGTGGCCCTTTCTGGCCTATGGCTGGGTGTGGAGGGAAAGTTCCTTCTTCTAATGGCTCAGGGCTTCTCCATCTTGAGTCAAACAGTCGTTTTTGCCTCCCTTGGTCTACAAGAAAAACTTTACAGTCCCTTTAGTGTCTCTTTATACAGCACGAAAGCGTGGAACTCACATTGTTATTCTCAAAAACAATGGACTTTTTCCAAAGGATGAGTGTCCCTGGGATACATAACAAGAAAGTTTAAAACAACTTTACAGATAAACCCAAAAGGCTGGCCAACTCTCGGACTGTTTTTACTAGTAGTTCTCGCTCCAGGGGGGAAAGAATAAAGTGAATTGACACATTTCCCCTTTCTCCCTTATTGACATTGGATGTTCTATTTTCAGCTTTTTTTTTTTTTTTTAAGAAAAATACATTAATAGCGCATAAAGGGGGTTGGGGAGACAGCTCAGTAGCGTAAGTGCTTGCCTGGCAAGTGCAAGGTGCTGAGTTCAATCCCTGTCAAAAAAAAAAAACAAAAAACCCCAATAGTGCATAAAATAAATTGTGCCTAATACATGTAGTAAGAATTACATTAGAGGATTAATCAATACTGGTAGTTTAGTACACATGCCAAATGAATAGTCTTGAGTTTAGTAATGAATAAAGATGTCTCAATTGAAGAACTGAAATACAAAATTAATATCTCAACTTAAGTCTCTTTTTCCATAAAAATACATCAGCAGATATCTTAAAATTTCCTTTCTGAAGATAAACCATAAAATGATCATATATCGATAGCAATATAACTTTGGGTATTTAGGTGCCTTCCCATGAGAACATCATGCTCCAGAAATCTTGATGACAAAGCATATGAACTCTGCCATCCAGAAGTCCCCTCTGAATTAAAATGGCAAAATAACCCACTATCAAATGATTTTTCTTGACTATATGATTTTGTCATTTTTACTCCACAAACACAGTTTTGTTAGAATGGATTAGCAATGAATGGTCTGGAAAGTTTCTGTAGTTTTAGTTCTCCTTTATTTCTTACCAAAAAACTTCATGCTAAATATCTGCGCAGTTTCTGCTGGTGGGACATCCCTGGCCCATCACGGCACTTTGCAGGGATCAGAGAGCCAGCCATTAACCAGGCACAGTGGTTCTGCTCCTGCCTCCAGCAAGGCTGCACCTCTCTTCACACGATGCTTGCATCAAGCAAGTGTTTTGCTTTGGGGATGTCTTCTTAAACATAGTGAATTTCACCAAAAAAACACTATTTGGACAAATTACACAATGGTTTCCAAAGTAGATGCAATTGGTGATCCTGGGTCTATTTTTAAGTGAAAATAGAATCTCAGCATTAAACTATGACTTATTGTCCTGATTGTCGCTGCTACTGTAGGAAAGAGAAGAAGAAAATAAAAGAAGTAGTTTTAATATGTGCAGTACTATCCACAGGGTATCTTACCAAGCAACCACTGCTTGTGTCTCCCTGCTCTGGAGGAGATTGCAAGACCAAGAATTGGATACCATCACAGGAAGGTTCTGGAAACAATGCTTCCCTGGACACATACCACTAACTTCTGTTTACATATTCTCATGGCAGAAATAAGCAACTAGTCCTCTTATTACCCCCCCCTTGAGGTAGTCTTAGAAGGGCACTAACCCAACTCATGAAGGTTCTATCTTCATGGCCTAAGTATATTAAAAAAAGCACAACCTAGCAAGACTATCACATTGAACTTAGATGTCACCATATAATTTGGGGGATCACAAGTACTCGGCACTTAATGGGGTACCTTTCCATTTATGCCTAGAACTACCAATGACTTGTTAGCAATGTTTTAATTGCAGTTAGTATTGTACCCCTTCCTAAGACTCTTTAAAAAGTTCATTGAAGCCATGTGTTAACAATTTGTACAAATAGTACAGGCAAAGTAAAAGATGAAATTTGAGCGGTTCATTAAATGACTTCCTCCACTGATCCAGTGGAGAGACGCATACAAAATTAGAACAATGAATGCCCGACTCTGTTCACATAATCCATGGGACTGTCTACACGATTCATACAGACCAACCCACCTAAATTCACTGTTCAGCCGATCGTAAGCATTAGGGCCTCCAGTGATTTCAGCAGTCTTCTTTGCTGTGCTGGTATGCAATTTGTATTTTCCCTCCAGACATTGTCAACATTCAAAAACACAGAAATTTCTCTATTTTTAATATTACTTTCTCCTACTTATTCTATTCTGCTGTAATAAAAAAAAAAATTCTACATTGCAAACTGCGGTAATACTTTGCACTGTCTATTCCCATGATAACTTTTTAAACTATCTTGCGGCTCCCGAATGTGCTGGTACTCATTCGACAAACAAAACTTGCACCTCAATAAACAGCAAGTCTGCATATTAGATAAGAAAAAGGGTATGCAGAAAAAATACACCGTTCCTGAAACATAGAAAGAAATAAAAACCTGTGGTGAAAATTGGAGAATGTGATTTTGGCCCTAGTCCAGAGGGTTACTTCTTGTCACCAAGCTGCTTCTCATTTCCACGAATTGTTTCCTCGCTTCTGGTCTGCTGGGAAAATAAAAGCATACGGTAGAGTGGAACTGGCTGGGGATGACAAATGGCTCTTCTTCAGTGACTTAGAAAAGTAGCATCTCAAGTTTTACTTTTGGTAAAGCAGAAGGAAACTACTAAGCAATGCCGTACGGTATTTATTGGGCCTCTCTTACTTATTTTTAACATACTATCATTTGTATTGTGATCCTAAAAATTTTCTTGGAAAATTCTACAAGGGTTGAACCACGTAAGCTCTTTTCTTAATCCTAAATTATCACCAATCATGAGTTGTTCAAGGTGAATCCATTACTCAGTCTTCAGGGAAATTTGCAACTAAATGAAGTAGTTACAGTAAATAAGGACATTTTTTCAACCGAAAGAATTTTCTATTACAAATAAAGAACCTTCATTCTAACACTTTATAACAAGTATTCTAGGCAATATTTTTATAAAAATTGAACAATGTATATTTATCTTTGTGAAGTGACAGATGAGCCATGGGTAATATGCTATACCCTCATTTTATATATCACTGGAAAATACAAGTTTGGCCACAGTCGAAATTTTAGTGACTATTCTTTCAAGTATATTGACATCTACATATAAATGTACATATATAAGATGCATACACAATTACAAAAATGTACATAAATATGGACTGAAATGTCCAATAAATATGAGCTAAATAAACATTTCCTTCCTTCATTTTGGGTATTGGGTATTTGTCCTAGCAAGGAGAGAAGAGTCACTGAGACAATAACCAAAGAACTCAATTCTACTTTCTTATCATATTGAGCCTCAAAACTTTGTATGTCACTTTAAAAGCATAGTGTTGTAAACATTTTAAAATTATTCCCATTCTATGTGGTCTCTTTCTTCTAGGAAAAAGATCAGGCAACTCTCTTTCCCTGTCTCTAAACTAGTGCATAGTGTCTGTTTAAAGGCCTCCTGACACCTGCAATGGACAACTCACAGCCCACCAAGCATCTGGATTAAATAGCAGAGGTTCTGTAAGCCAACAAGCTCTGGACCTCACTGAAAACATCAGTAATTTATTTATTGCCCTTTCTCACTTCCTCAGTTACAATTGATTTCTGCTAACAGTCTGGTGTTGCTAATTGTTGGAAAAGGGGTGAAGCAGCTTAATGATTTTAGACATCTAGCCTAGGATTTCTCCTTATAATTCAAAGCCATGATCAGATCTCAGCATGTTCGAGTAGAATCCATCCGCCGAACTGTAGCAAGCACTTTTAAAATTAAATCATAAACAACTGCAATTGAAGGAGCTTCTTTTGGAACAGAAAAACATGGTGATTGATTGTACCTGATATTGAGCCAATGACAGATAACTAAGAGTACTTGATTAAAGCCCTTGTCTTGCCAGGTCACGTATGTGAATTTTCCTGATAGGAGTTTAATCAGCACTTAAGCTCCTTATCATGTCTAGGGTGTTGATCAACTCTAAGTGCTTAACATAACACAGAACCCTTACAAGCCTTTCCACTTCAAAGCCTGAAATGAGGTGGCTAGGTAACTCCTAAGCTTATTTTTCTTCCAATAGTGTTAAAAGAAATGCTTGTCGTCTACTAAGCACATCCTAATTTAGTCTGTTTATACTTCTCAATGGTTTGTTTCGGGAAGGTTCTGCTTATCTGTACGAAATCTTCATTTCATTGACTACTGTTTTACAAACCGAAAGCATTCAGTACACCCACATATGTGTTTATATAAATGCACTCTAATTTACAGTCAAACTTTGGAATAGTTTGTGTTAGAACTGTTTGACTTGTTCATGCTAAACTTCTACGTTCCTGAACCCACACATTGGAAACTAAACCTATGCACGCATGCGTATGTATTTGTTCGGTATGTCCAGCGGAATCTGCCTCTGACTCAGAGGAGCACTATGATAAATACAGAGCAAAATCTTCCTTTTAATTTTTCCAGAAGTGTGTTATAGTCAAAATTAAATGACAGTCTCAATCATTCTAATCTATTAAGCATTCCACATTTCCTCACGTAAGCTTTTCCTTCAGTGCTTTCAGCAACCTAATGTAAAAAAAGCAGCTATTTACTGTACATTTACTGTGAGTTAACATCACATAAGTCACAATCACTCAGCTTTTTGAGGATTCTTTTGCATAATTTTTATCAGAATCTGTGGATTTATCATAAGGATTGCTTTCATATCTCCTGCAGAGGATGAAATTACTTCTTTCTAAAAAATGAAGTTAAAAATTGTTAGAAACATTATTAAAATAAATAAAATCGTTAACATGACACAAAACAAATAATGTGCATCTGGAAATGATAATTTTTATATTAAGTATTTAATATACTTTCTTCAGATTCTTAATTGTCAGAGATGTAGACCTTTTGCATACGGGAAAGTTACTGAGACATGGAGGGGGCGGGGGAATGAGAGGAATGAAGGCTGTTCTGCGCATGCGCCAGCTCCCCAGGAGGAACGGGATTATGCACCGCAAACATAGACTAAAATGAGCCACCAAGTTAGAAACACTTAGTTGTCTGCTTCATTTTATGGTAACATGTACCCAAAACAAAATGTGATACCTCTATGTTGCTTAATCTATGTCAACTGAAAGACATTCAGAAAACCTTAAGAAAGGAGAGATATTTTGCTAGCATGATTATTTTTTATTTTTTTATTGTGTTAATTTTAATGAGAAAGGAATAGCAATGAGGCACTTTCTAAACAGGTTAGTAGGATAGTTACAATAATTAATAAATTGCATATTATTGTCTTTGGAGTAGTTATTCAGAGGACAAGGGTCTTGTCAGTTAGCTCAGTTGTTTAAGCACCTGATGAAGAAAACCCAGTCAGGCCCAGAGGACCATGGTTCGATCCCCAGCTCCCTATGCTTTACCAGACCCGCCCTTAAGGTAGCCTGACTCAGCCAATTAAATAATAATAATAATAATAATAATAATAATAATAATAATAACAACTTTCTCAACTTTGCCGGAATTTTTAAAAAAACTGGTCATTTCAAATGTTCCACTCTCAAATTAGTGCTTTATAAAAGTCATCATTGCTGGGCATGGTGGTACACAGTAATCCAAGCACTTAAGAGGCTGAGGCAGGAGGACTGCTGTAAATGTGAAGCCAGCCTGGGCTACAAAGTGAGTTCAAGGTTAGCTTGAACTACATGGTAAAACTCTGTCTCAAACACACACACACACACACACACACACACACACACACACACACACACACTTTATTTAGAACTGAACATTTCATTATATTTTAATCATTTCATTTTAATTTTGTTTAATCCAAATTACTATAATGTGAAGTCTTCTTTTTTACTATACCTAAAATAACTTTACACATTTCTAATTTTGAATATAAACAAATATACCACCACCCATCTTGTCCCCAAATGTGACTGATTTTATTAGGAAGCACGCATTCAGAAGATTTTAATTCTGCCAACTAAATGAAAGACAAAGGATATAAAGTATTTCAGTGTTTCAAAACTCATAGGAGGATTTTTAGCAATTTTAACAGTTTGATAATTTCACAATGTTTCACTTAATTCAAAGAGAGGGATCTATCGTAAATTGTTTCTATACTAAAAATACATAAAATTTAATAACTAAGTTAAAAGTAATTGTGAATAAAATTAGCACTTAAATATTGCTTAAAGATGCTTTAGAAATGCATTTTAGCAATGTATCATAAAAATATGACAGTAGTCGGATACAATGGGAGCACATGTAATCCCAGCACTAGGGAGGCTGAGACAGGAGGGTGGCTATGAATTTGAGCTGCATAGTGAGACCCTGTACAAAATCAAAAAAAAAAAGGCAGAATATTAGTTTTCTGTAAGTGATATTCTGCTAATCTTGAAATTAACTCAGAAGATTCCTTAAATTTAATTTGGGACAGTCACACATCTCAAATATTAGGTAATACTGAGATAAATAACTTGGCTAAGTAGCACTGAGGCTTAAACAGAGAAAAATAAAATAAAAGCTATTACTTCTTCGCTATGGATACCTTCTAAAGCAACTCAGATGCTTCATTTTATTTGAATACTGCTTTTTGTTTCCTCTATTAAGTAGTGCTTAAAAACCACAACTTCAGTCAATCAGTAAAGAGGATCATTGCTCCTAAGTGTTTCAGATTGTAGATCAAGGGTCTCATTTAATTTTCCTCGCAGAATAATGCATAGAGATGAGGTTGTCAAATTGCAAATAACCTGTGTTAGAATGGAGTTTACAGTACTTATGGTAAGTAATCAACATTATTGCCTTAGAGCGGGGAGTTAGAATGCCGAAAAACACTAACAGAATAAATTGATTGAAAGAATGAAGAGGTACATCACTGTGTTAAAGATCTGAAATGAAAGTGAAACACATTATATGATTTTGTAGTTTCAGAATACACGTGCATAGATACACATGTAGATGTTTAATGCGGGCATTATTGATTTAAATTCCCTATTGGGATTAAAGGAGAATGCCTAGTTTTGCTTCAGTGGTAATGTTGGTATTCATTATCAATATGATATAATGCAAATTGGTGGCTCTGTCATGCAGATTTAATGCCCCCACTGAACTTTTTTCCATTAGTAGCTAATGGCTCCTCCTGTTTATCTTTTATGACTTCAAATGCTCAGTCAGTGTTTTCTTCTGTGATCACCAGTTCTGCCGGACATGATTTGGCTAGAAATGAAAATATTCCACTTTATTTTAAAAGTGATGGAGCTTGCATCTGTAAGTGTGGCTGTAATCTATGCCTTGCAAAGCATCAGAATCTCAGAAGGGATCCCACCCTCGCCTTGTAAGATGGGAGTGGAATTCTCCCTAGCTTCAAAGTGCAAGAAAAAATGCTTGCTGCCATTATTAAAGAGAAACCTTTTGCTTTCAGAGGAGTTGATAATTTCAACTTATCTATACTAGGTGATTATCTCATTTCCACTATTAAAAGTCTTTTTATCATGACAAGTAAATCTATTTATTGCATTTCTTTTCTCTTCCAGAGAGCTGTGGTTTATTTTTAGAATGGCTTTCAACTAAGGTGAATTTATTTTAAAGAAGGAATAGTACAAAATCTCTTATTAATTTGTTTTAATTAAACCCATTACAATAATCCCTGGGGAGAAAACAATTAAACATTAAATAAGAGACTATAAAAAATCAAGTTCATTTCCTCTTTGCATTTAAGTTCCCTTAGTCATATCTTTTTCACAAAACAAAGCCCTTAAAGTTTTGTAGGTTTTTCGAGTGAAATAGCATAATTTTAAATGAGGCTGTGATATTCATACTCAATATTATTGCATATAAAACTGCAGATCAGGCACTATTCTAAGCACTTAGTGGGCTCATGTCACTCTACCAACAAACTAGAAGATAAAACTTCATTATGATTCTGATTTTATAGTAAGGAAGTGTCAAAATTGCTATCAGTAAGGTGGAAAGACAAATCATGAAATGGGAGAAAATATTTACAAATAATGTCTATATGCAAATTAGAGTCACATTAAAATGTCATTTCACAGACACAGCTAGGGCTATAATTAAGACAACAATGCCGGGCGTGGTGGCTCACGCCTGTAATCCCAGCACTCGGGAGGCTGAGGCAGGACGATTGGTGCAAGTTCGAGACCAGCCTGGGCTACAAAAGTGAGCTCATGTCCAGCCTCAACTTCATAGCAAGACCCTGTCTGAAAAAGACAAAAAAAAAAAAAAAAAAAAAAAAAAAAAAAAAAAAAAAAA
>PVJA010044439.1:0-16168 GCA_004027025.1 Myocastor coypus | reverse complement strand
GTGCGAGTTCAAGACCAGCCTGGGCTACAAAAGTGAGCTCAAGGCCAGCCTCAACTGCGTAGCGAGACCCTGTCTCAAAAAAAAGCCAAAAAAAAAAAAAAAGAAAAAAGAATTTTATTTTATTATTTTTTTTCTTGTTTCAGAACTTTGGTTTGTTTGTTTATTTATTTATTTTCATGGCTGGCTCAGCCTGCCCTGAGGGCAGGCCTGGCACAGCATGTGGTGCCAGGTATCGAACTGTGGTCCCTGCAGCTGCCTAAACTTTCCTAAGCAGGTGCTTTAGACCACTGACCCATCCTGCCGGGCCCGTGAGATGTTAATAGACAGATGACTCTTACAGATAAGTTTATCTTATAGTCAGCTCCAGATATTTAAAAAAAAGTTACAAAAGATAGCTTTTGCTCTTGACAACTCACTTGGTACTTTATAGGACACTAAGGAAACAATTTCCTATAATCGAAACTGGTAGAAAACCAGGGAGAGAAAACAAAAGAGATTAAAAATGGCTGCCTTTATTGTGGTCTCAGAACACTCTAAGTCTGGTTCTTTGGGTTCCAAGAAGAGCTCAACAACAACGAGGTTCATCTGCTGATGAGGTTTATCTGCTCCTGCTGTCAGAAGCCAGGCCATCATAAGAGGGACCACCTTAAGAGGTCCACAAGCCATGCCCTGACCCCTGACTTCCAAGGCAGCCACTAGAAGTGAGACTATACTCTGAAGTGGAAGCCCCAGAGCTCAGACTCAGCTTCCAAGATGGTCCTGTAAGACTTAGGACTAGTGAGATGGCTCAGTGGTGTAAAGTACCTGCTTAGGCAAGCTTAAGCAATTGCAGGGACCACAGTTCAATCCCTGACACCACATGCTGCGCCAGCCGCAGCCCCAGGACAGGCTGAGCTGGTCATAATATTAAAAGAAAAAAAAAAAAGACTGAAAGGCTCTGGGCCTTCCTGCTCCCTCTGGCTGGACAGTCTCTGTCATCTCCATGGAGGAGCCCTGAGTAATCATAACTATAGAGGGAAAAAAAAAAAAAAACAGCCTATTGCTAGACATTGGCACAGGTCTTTTTGTCCTTCTCCAACCCTGACTTCTCTTGCAATCATCATATATCAATAGAAACAAGACTTTGGAAGACATTTTGCTTTAGCTGTAACTGAGATGCTGCAATGTATATTCAGGTTGTTTACTAATCAAAATGATGCTGAGACTGATTTTTTACAAATATAATATATATTGTTCATGTACAAAGGACTTAAAAGGTATTTTTCTAGTTAAAACAGATCCCCAAGGACAGATAATACACTGTTTATTTATGTATTTATTTATTATTTAGTCTTTTTGAAACAGGGTCTCACTATGCAGTTGAGGCTGGCCTTGAGCTCACTTTTGTAGCCCAGGCTGGTCTCGAACTCGCACTGATCCTCCTGCCTCAGCCTCCCAAGTGCTGTGACTGCAGGCATGCACCACCACGCCCGGCTCCTCTTTTTTCTGAACCAATATCAATTAGAAAATTTGTCACGTCTGCATCCTGTGCTGTATATAATTGTTGTGAGGACAACAATATGCAGTGTGTCAATTATTGTGAGTGGGCTACTAACATGTTTTGAAACTCTCAAAAAAAAGAAAAAAAAACAAAAGTAGATCCCTGTTTTGAAAGGCTGAGTTCCAGGATAAGCAGTGTAGTGCCCCCCTCCTCGGCCAGAAGGCCCCCAGAGGTTTTTTTTTTTTTTTTTTTTAGGAAAAGACAGGATGACATCTCAGGGCCACACCTCGGTGACAGCACAGCTTGCTGTCATGACGTCTGATGATTCGCCACTGCTTGTTCAGACCTGCTTCTCTAGTCATGCGGTGTGGGGGGGTTGCGGATGGGAGGAAGTGATAGGTCATGTGGCTGCTGTCATGCAGATGCGGGGGACTCAGGAGCCAGGACCAGTCCTGCCCTCCTCTCTAGGGAACGGTCCCCAGGGGGGCTTTGGGGACAGGCTCTAGGAAGGTGGGCTGGAGTCAATTGCAGGTTGAGACAGGGTTGGCCCAGGGGCTTCTGGGATGAAGAACACCTGTTGTATCACCATCAGCGTGGACAGTAACTGCACAATGTGGTTGCTCAATACATCCCTACTGAATGAACCAATTCCATGAAAGACTCAGCATCCTCCAGGTCTCAGTTTACCCTCTTGCCTAACAGCGTTGGCTACTGTGCTGCCTCAGCCTGAGGAGGCGCTAAGGATACCTGTCTCAGACCGCAGACCTCACTGCCCCAGAGAACCAAATACTAGTTGGCGTCTAAGTGGGCCCGCCCACTTGTGACGTCAGCCCCGCTCCGGAATCCCGGCCCGGGACCTACTTCTGCGGGGAGGAGAAGGGAAGGGGAGGGGAAGGAAGGGGCCGGCGATCTAGACTCCGGCTTCTCGCCCGAGGCTACGGGGCCTAACCAAGTTACGTAACTCCTGCCGTCGCGTCCGGAGGGACCATCGCCGTCGCCGGATGTCCTGGCCAGACCCAGGACAATGGTTGGAGAGCGCCTCTGTCGCCTGGAGCCTGGAAGTGGCCAGGCACTCCCCTACACACGCTTCTGATTTACCCTTGTTTCAGCCTCCTCCTCCTCCTCGGGACCCTTTGTCTTACCTCAAACTTTGCAACCTCACATTTTGCACCTGCTACAGTGCAGCTCTTTCCCCACCCTATAAATCTGTCCGCTAGGTGTCTTCTGGCTTCCTCGAAAGACCCCACGGTTCTGCCCCTGTCCTCTCAATCCCCTCCTTGGCGTCCCCAGTCTTACCCCAATACCTCTCAGGCCTTCCCCAAGCTCCTCTTCTCTTGCCTCAAGCTGAATCCTAATAATCGTCCATATCCCCTAATGCCAGTCTTGTTCAGCCTCCGCGAGGCTGTCCCTCTATCTCTACCTTGTCCCCAAGTCTCATCCCCATGCCCCCTGCCCAGCACAGCCCTCCAGGCCCGCACCTCTCCCGCCGGCTCCCACGCCGGGCCCAGGTTCCCAGGCCTCCCTCCCCGAGGTGGCCTAGAGACCCAGTTTGCGGCGACAAAACATTGGTCTCCAGGCAACAGGCCCCGCCCCGCCCCGGGGTTGAGAGCAGCGATTCCGGCCGCGCGGGGGCAGGGCGCGTGCCGGGAGGCCCGGCTAGGACTGCAAGCCCGAGCGGCGCCCTGAACAAGAACTTTCACCTCCAGAGACCTGGCCCTCACGGAGACCTGGCCGCGGAGGCACAGAAACGCGAAAACTGAGATCAGGACCCCACACCTGGAAACTTGGAGACGTGTGTGGAAGCTTCAACCGCAGGGGGCTGTCGGGACGCAAAGACGAGACACCACTGCTTCAAAGGGGCAGGGGCAGCCTGAGAAATAAACAGAAATGTTGACATTAAACACAGGCAATCGGGCCTGGCGGGATGGCTCAGTGGTCTAAAGCGCCTGCTTGGGAAAGCTTGGGCGGCTTCAGGGACCGCGGTTCAATCCCCGGCACCACATGCTGCGCCAGCCCTGCCCTCGGTGTGGGCGGAGCCGGCCATAAAAATGAGTGAATAAACAAATAAAGGTTCTGAAACAAGAAAAAATAAATAAAATAAACACAAGCAATCCCCAGGCCCCTGTAGGGACGCCTTTGATGTCTGAATAATCTATCTCTGATCTTCAGGTCCTTTTGCACTGAAGGGACTTTCCCTCTCTGACTCTCAGTTTCACATCTGTAAATTTGGGACAGTGCTATGTAGCGATTAGCAAATAAGGCAGTTCAGTGAATTCGCACCCCTGGAGCTTGCTACACCGGGTAGGCACGCATCATTCATCATTTGTTTACCCGACAGCTATTTATTGAGCAGTGGTTAGCACCAGGGGCACACAGCAGTGATCTAGAGGATCTCTGATCTCTTGGGCACTCCTTGAGAGAGCAGAAGGGAATTGACTAACAAATATACAATAAATAAACACCAATTAACAAGGTAAGCAAATTTTAGTGGAAAGTAAGGTGTGCTGGGGGCGGCGAGAGGGAGAATTAGGGGTGTCAGAGTCAGCACAATGATCCAGAATGTGGAGACCGGAAGTGGATCCAGGGGGTAAGTGTGCAGATAACTAAACTGAGAGCGTGCCCAAGGGAGGGGAGAAGCAGTGCTAAGGCAATGAGGTGTGGAGCCGTCAGGCTTGTTGGAGAAACAGGGAGGAGGCCAGTGTGGCAGAGGGAACAAGGGGAGGAGAGGGCCAGCAGGTGAGCTCAGAGATTAAGTAAGGGCCTCTGCACACAGCCTGGTGAGGCCTAGGACACTTACTGAATATGGCCAAAGCCCTGGTAGCATTTTGAGTAAAAGGGCTGACTTTGATTTTAATAGGGTCTCTTTGGCTATATGTGGGGTATAGACTTTGGGAGAAACATAAAGACAGGAAGAGGCCAGGAGTGGTGGCGCATGCCTGTAATCCCAGCACTCAGGAGGCTGAGGCAGGAGGATCGGTGCGAGTTCGAGACCAGCCTGAGGTACAAAAGTGAGGTCAAGGCCAGCCTGAACTGCATAACAAGACCCTGTCTCAAAAAAAAAAAAAAAAAATGACAGGAAGAGCAGTGGAGGTGACTGCAAATCTCCAGGTGATAGACGCTTACCTAGACTTGCTGGTACCAGGAATTGGATTCTGCTGTTGGAGCTGCAGTTGGCCAACACTCAGATTCCTGGCAAGCAACCCATGGCCTTATCACTATTGAGTTAGGCGGTGCTTGAACCATCCCAGATTATTTTCCCACATTAACAGATCCAGAACTCCTGGTTCAGTGTGACTCCCAAGTCTACTCCTCTGGACAGCAGATCCTCAGCACATGGATCTAGGACTCAACCCTACATTTGTCCCTGCGGGCATCTCCTAAGACTGTATGCTGGCATGTCAGCCACACCCACCAGGGTGTGGCTGGGGCCTAATGGGAGAATGCTGCCCGACTGGTGCACAGGTTGGGCAGTCACCCTTGCTGGCCCCAACATTTGCTTAGGGGCAGGTAGGTACATGTCACAGGGTGTACCCAAAACCTC
This sequence comes from Myocastor coypus, assembly GCA_004027025.1. Classification (NCBI taxonomy): domain Eukaryota; kingdom Metazoa; phylum Chordata; class Mammalia; order Rodentia; family Myocastoridae; genus Myocastor; species Myocastor coypus. Next base: position 11,147 of record PVJA010044439.1, on the reverse strand, counting down.
CAAGCCCAACATCAGCCTCCCACACGTAATCAGAAAACTCAGCCAGGACCACATCAGTGCGCCTGCAGCAACTGCATAAGCACAGGCACAGAGATGCGACCGACAGTACTTAGAGGTGCATCATCAAACAGTGTGCAAAACCACAAAACATTTGTCCCTGTCTCTTTACACTTTGACTTCCCCACACGTCTCTCCCTTTCTGTCCTACTGCCTTTCTGATCTTTGTCTCTAACCCCACTTCACCTTTTTCTGTCCTCCATATTCAAGATCCTCTCTCACTATAGAATGAGTCTTATACCTGGCCACAGATCTCATCTTTATGTGGAAGGGGGCCCTGGCATGATGACATGTGCGTGGAGGCCCCAGACCAGCAGTTCTGGCTTGCTACTTCAACTTGCCCCTATCATAATTCTTGTGGTCTCTTTCTCTAGGATTCTGACCCACAGCCTAACAGTATGGGACTAGAGAAACATCTTCTTTCTAACATTATTTTATTTATTTAGTACAGGGTCTCACAGCTCAGACTTGTAGTGACCCACTGTCTCAGCCTCCCTAGCACTAGGATTACAGATATGCACCACCACACCTGGTTTTGGGGCTGGCATAGTGCAACTGGCATGGCATGTGGTACCAGGGAATTGACTCGGGTCCTTGCATTTGCCAGGTAGGCACTCCGCAGCCCAGGAAACATACTTTTTATTTATTTATTTTTTAAAATTTATTTATTTATTTCTTGTTTCAGAACTTTTGTTTGTTTATTCACTCATTTTTATGGCCGGCTCAGCCCACCCCGAGGGCAGGGCTGGCGCAGCATGTGGTGCCGGGGATCGAACCGCGGTCCCTGAAGCCGCCCAAGCTTTCCCAAGTAGGCGCTTTAGACCACTGAGCCATTCCGCCAGGCCCCCATACTTTTTAAATGGTTCTCAGATATGGGGACCCCTGCCCACTTGCTCTATTTGCTCCCCTTAATTTTTCAGAAAAAAAAAAAAAAGGACAGGGGAGGCCCAGAGAACAGGGGCTCAATCTGACAGCACACACCCATCACCAACAGGGGCTCAGTGCAGCTCAGATCCTCCCAGAATCCCTTGTGGGAACAAGTTGGCAGAAAGTTAAAGTAGATAATAAAGTAAAAGGAAAGAGAAAGGCCCTGGCTGAGGAGCAGTGTGATAGACACACAGAGATAATGAGACAGAGATTATAGATGGGGGTCAGGAAGGAGGGAGACATAGACAGACATTGCCTCAGTGACTGAAGACAGAATGCTATTTAGAGTGATAGAAAGACCCCCAGGAGGGCCCGTGATCTTTTGAATGGAACAGTATGCCTGTGGCCTATGCATACTGGCCCTCCTTCTAGAAGCAGCCAGTGCCATTTACCAAACCAGTTCCCTCCCCAGACCTGCTATGTAGGATGCATATTAGATACATTTATATAACCTGCCCTCTGTGCAGAATCTAGCTTTACATAACCTAGCGCCATGAATCATGCTTCAGACCTGCGGCACTGGCCTGGTGCACCCAGTGACAGGGGACCCCTGCCCACATTCAGAAGTCACTCGTTCACTGAGGAGCAAGTAGAAGGTCAAAGAAGGAAAAAGCATTTGCGGGGGGGGGGGTTGTCACACAGCCATAATTGAACAAGACAAAAAGGATTCCACCCCACCTGCCAGGCTCTATGAGGAAATAATTAAAACACCGATTAATATCCAACACCCCACCATACGTCTATACTTCGACGCAGGATAAACACCTTGATAAACATCTCCTCACTCATCCCAAAACCCAGTGAGGCCAGTTGTTAAATAACATAATTAAGCCTGTTATGTACAGAGTGCTTACAACTTACTAAGTGTTCTACAGCATTTCACATAGCCACGATTCTGGAGGTGGGTGATGTTATCAATTCCACTTTAGGAAGAAAAAAGGCCAAGAGAAAGTCACAGAGCAAGGTCATGGAGCAGGTATTTCTCGGTCAGATCAGGTTTCTCTATCAGGAAGTCTGGGCCACCCATTCCCATCAGTATCTGCCCACAAACGCTCTCGTACACAAGGGCACACAAATCTCACTAACACCTCAAATGATTTAGTTGAAATGCCCATAGTTCTTGCCTTATGTTCTCTCTCTTCCTCAGAGTCTCCAAATACCCTAAACTCCCGATGCCTGATAATCAAACTTCCCTCCCCAAAAGTCCTGAGTCGGCTAACGTCCTGGTCCCTTTAAGAAAGAAAGTGAACAGTCGGCCAGCGTTGCCCAGCAGCGCCGCGGTGGTTGCCAGGCAACGTCAACAAACGACTAGGCCACCTTCGTCTCCTAGCACCACCCCCCACTCCCTCTCCCGCCCGCTCAGACGCGTCGACGCTACGAACTGTGGAACGCCGTCGCCTAGCAACATGAGGGGTGTTTGTCCCGGGCCAGGCGGCGTGGCTGAGCTGAGCTCAGCCAGGACCAGCCGGGGCCGACAGACGGCGCACCCGGGGCTTGGGCGGGGAGGAGGGTCGGCGGGTGGTGGGTAGGCTGCGGTGATGGAAGCGGAGGAGAACCCAGTCCCCAAATTGCCAGTTTCTCTTCAGACAGCAGCCACCTGCCTGTCACCCGCTCCTGCCTGCGGTCTGCCCCAGGACCGTCTCCATTTTTGGGCCTCTGTGGGTCTGCCTCCCCTCTTACCCGGCAGGTCTGTTTTGCGCCATTCATTCACCCATTAATAACCGAACTAGAGGCAAGCGCACTTCTGCGGCCTGCCGCCTTCTCCTCGGCCACTGGGGTTTCTGGGTATATTGCGGCAATTGGGGTTCCCACCAGTGCACTGCTGCGATTGGAGTCCTCACCGAGCTTCCGCCTATCCCAGCTCGTTGCGCTTCCCCTGGTGCTTGCCTGGCTTTCTCCAGCCTTCCAGCTCACTGGGGGCCACCTCGGTCCTTCTATCTGGCGTCTGCAAAGCTTCTCACAGCGGGAGATTCTAATAACTCATTCCCACAACACACCCGATACCCCCATCCCGTGGCTTCATGTGACCAAGGCTGAGACGAATCTCTAAGCAGAGAGAGGTTGGGTGTGTGACAGCATGAGTGGCTGTGACTGTAGGTGAGTGAGCGTTGGGGACAATAGACACACATGGCATTTCCTGGGGTGAGGACGTTCCCAGGGTTTCCGCTGAGACAGAGCTAGTGGTTTCCGAGGTTTGCATTTGTAACTGGGTGTATGGACTGTGCATATGTTGTGTGTGTGTGTGTAATTTGGAATCTCATCCGTGTAAAATTGTGCCTGTGTATGATTTTACCCTTGTACTTCTGGCTCTGTGTGTGCTCATTCACATGTGTGTTTCTAAATCTGTGTAAGCGGACAGGGACCTGTGTTTGTGTACAGATTGCCTCTCAAAGGTCCCTTCCAGGAAGTTACCGTGTTTTTTTTTTTTTTTTTTTTTTTTTTTTTCTTTTTGAGACAGGGTCTCACTATGCAGCTCAGGCTGGCCTTGAGCTCACTTTCGCAGCCCAGGCTGGTCTCAAACTCACACCAATCCTCCTGCCTCAGCCTCCCAAGTGCTGGGATTACAGGCGTGCGCCACCACACCCAGCTGAGTGTTATCGTGATTTCTAATGCTGAAGGATGTATCTGTTCATTTCTTTAGTGTCTGTCTGAACTCAACCACACATGCTGCTGGCTCATGGCCTGGGATGGCTGTGGTGGCCCCTGGGTCCCTAGCACTGCCGGGAACACAGTAGGTGTTCAGTATTCTTGGTGACACAATGAATCAACACCTCACAAGCATCTGTGTCAAGCACACAGATCTGGGTGGCTGTGCTTCTCAGGGTTGGTCAGAGCACAAGGGTTCCTTGAGCTTTATTGCACACACTAATTTTCAGCACCAAAGTTTGGGGCATGTATCAGGGGCTCACACACCATATATATGTATGTATGTATATATATATTATCCAGCTCAGCCTGCCTTGGGGCTGGGGATGGTGCAGTGAAGCATGTGGTGCCAGGGATCAAACCATAGTCCTGTGGTTGCCCAAGCTTTCCTAAGCAGGCACTTTAGACCACTGAACCATCTTGCTGGCCCCTCACACAATATTTTTGGACATGAGCTGAGTGGTTTCTTGCTGCATTAGCATCAGGCCCTCTAGGCACTCAATTTTCTTATCTCTCAAATGGGCACAACTATACCCAGTCGGGATGTTTGGGAGTGAAAAAGTTCATATAGAAAGTATGTAAAGACAAGTCCGGTGCATACCTATATTTCCAGTTTGGAGCCCCATCAGGGCAATTCAGTGACTTAGCAAGACCACTTTTTCCCAGAATAAAACATATAGCTCAGTGGCATAAGCACCTTCTTGGCAAGCACCAGGTCATGCATCCAATCCCAGGTTAACACACTTATGCATGGGTGTGCATGCACATCACACACACATACATACACACACACACACATACACATACACAATAGGCTGGTGATGTAGCTCAATGCAAAGGCTCTGGGTTCAGTCTTATGGGTTAAAACACATTTAGGGCCGAGCATGCTGAGGCACACTTGTAATCCCAGCACTTGGGATGCTGAGACAGGAGGATCGGTGTGAGTCCCAGACCAGCCTGGACTATAAAAATGAGCTCAAGGCCAGCCTGAACTGCATAGCGAGACCCTGTCTCAATAAGACAAACAACAACAATAACAACAGCAACAACAACAAAAACAGTATTTAGACAGTGGTTGGCACAAAACAGGCATTTACAGAAACCTCATTTTAGTAGTCATCAGTGTTGTGTGCATGTCCTGAATCTGGCTCTAACTGTGGGGTCCTGTGACAGAGGGTGTCAATATCTTAGCCTCTGCTGGGGACATAGCTCAGTAGAATAAGTGCTTGCCTGGCAAGAGCAGGGTCCTGAGTTCGATCTCCAGTACTACAAAATAAATAAATAAATAAATAAATAAATAAATAAATAAATAAAATTACAATTTGGGGCCTGGCAGGATGGTTCAGTGGTCTAAAGCACCTGCTTAGGAAAGCTTAGGCAGCTGCAGGGACCTTGGTTCAATTCCCGGCACCACATGCTGTGCCAGCCCTGCCCTCAGGGCAGGCTTAGCCGGCCATAAAAATAAATAAATAAACAAACAAACAAAAGTTCTGAAACAAGAAAAAAGAATTACAATTTGGGTCAGTGAGATGGCTCAGTGGTCTAAAGTGCCTGCAGAGGAAACTTAAGGCCAGCTCTGTGACCTCTCCTCGATTCCTGGCACCACATGCTGTGCACCCCCACCCCAGGGCAGGCTGAGCCAGGCAAACAAATAAATGAGGTTTAAGAGAAATAAATAAAAAAATCTTTAAAAAAAAATCTTAGCCTCCATTTCCTTTCTATGAAGTGGGCACCAGCATAAGTCTTCTCTAGGGGCTGGAGAGAGAGAAGTCCATGGCACAAGTGCCTGCCTGGCAAGTGCAAGGTCATGACTTTGAACACTGGCCACACACACACACACACACACACACACACACACACAGTATTCTCTAGGCACAGCTGCGTCCACACGAAGTCTCCTGGAAGTCAAGACCCCAGGGTAAGCACAGGCCCAGTGGGGATAAAGACTTTGGGGAGTGCCAGGGGACAGGTGAAGGTGTGGTTAAGGGAATAGAGTTCACAACACCTAGAGGGACAGGGAACCTGAACAGGCAAAAGGGGAAGAGAAAGCTCCTTCTGATTGGGGTGGCTGAAGGGCAGACTCCAGAAAGGACTTTCTCCTAGGGCTGTCTAGAGGCCAAGGTTTTAAGAAACTGGAGCCCTGGTGCTAGAACAGAAATCAGCCTGACAAATAATAATAATAATAATAATAATGAATCAGCCTGAATCTTGCAACTTGGTGAATCCTGGAGAAAATAAAAAGAAAGCATAAAGCCGGGCGTGGTGGCACACGCCTGTAATCCCAGCACTTGGGCGGCTGAGGCAGGAGGATTGGTGTGAGTTCAAGACCAGCCTGGGCTACAAAAGTGAGCTCAAGGCCAGCCTCAACTGCATAGAGAGACCCTCTCTCAAAAAAGACAAAAAAAAAATAAAATAAATAAATAAAATAAAATAAAGCATAAGATGCAGACTGCAACAGAGGCTTTTCAGGGAATTCTTGCCTATCCTGTTTCCTGCTGTCTCCAGCACTGAGAACCCAACAGGTCGGGGTGGGTGCACATTCAGTGCAGTTAACTGGTTGAAAGAAAGAATGGCTGAATGAATGAGTGAACTGCCATCATTCACAACCACCTGTGAGTCCTGGTTTTAGGGCAAGGCAGAAAAGGCGTGGTGAGCTGCCAGGGCTGGCTCAATCCTTGCTTCTGAGACCCCCTCACACAGTGCCTGGCCCTGGCCCTGCTGTTCCCACAACTCTGGATTACAGAGGGCGTGGAAGGGGCCGGGAAGCCAGCGTCAAGCCGCTAGCAGCCGCCTGCCCTGGACAGATGCCCAGAGTGTCTGCCTGGGGAAAAGGGTAGCTGGGCCTGAGTCACCTCGGAGAAACCCCAGCCGCATACCTGGCCTCTGACATCACCCAGCCCAGGGCACCCCTGGTGGCCTAGACAAGCGGACTGAATCACAGGCGCAATTGGGCTGGGCACGTGGCCGCCTGTGACCCCCAGGACACCCCCGCATGGCCGTCTGGCTGTGGGGGCGAGCAGGCCACACTGGGGTCAATGAGAGAGCCCAGGCCTGAGTCAGGGACCGAGTGGTCACAGCCTGAGTCCACCTAGCCCAGCCACAGGCATCCCATCCCAGCCATGCAGGAAGAGAAAGGTGGGGGAGGAGATCCGCTGGGGAGGCCCCTGGGCCTGTGAGGAGGAAGCATTGCTGTGACGGGGACACTGTGGCTTGTGGGCAGTGTGGCCGGGTGACCAGTGAGGGAGAGGGTGTAGGATGGGGCTTGTGTTTGCGCAGAGAATCACGAAGTTGCCAGACAGTGGGTCAGAGAACAGTGGAATGGTCAGACAATAGGCTCCCATATGTTGTCCTTAACAACGCAGGCAGGGATAGGGCTGGCATGAGGATGGGGGCCTTTATCCGCCCAGGACCCCAGAGTTCACTACACTGTTCTGTGCTGTTTTTGTAGCTGACAAGAAGTAGTGATAGGCCCAGCCAGATAGCTCAACGGATTAAAGCTTCTGCTTAGGCATACACAAAGACCAGGGTTCCATCCAGGGTGCCCCTGGGTTGCGCTGAGATGGAGAATGAGACTGAGCATGGTGGCACGCGCTTGTAATTCCAGCACTTGGGAGGCTGAAAACAAGAGGATCACTATGAGTCCAGTCTGCATAGTGAGACCTTGTAGACTCTGTACTAAATACAATCAATCAATCAATCAATAAATGAGGTAGCGATAGCGATCATTACTCTATTAGTACTGGGCTGGAGAGAAGCTCAGCAGCACAAATGCCTTTCTGGCAAGTGCAAAAGTCCCGAGTTTGGTACACACACAGAAAAAGGTTACCAAGTATACTTTCATCACTATCATTATCAGCAACTTGTGCTTTGCAGGGATCGTGTGGCCTGCTGGGCACTGTTCTAGGCATTTTATAGATCGATTCATATTCTCCTTAAGACAAGGTTTCCCAGCACTTGGGAGGCTGAGGCAGGAGGATTGGTGCAAGTTCGAGACCAGCCTGGGCTACAAAAGTGAGCTCAAGGCCAGCCTGAACTGCATAGCAAGACCCTGTCTCAAAAAAGAAAAAGAAAAAAAAAAAAAAAAAAAGACAAGGCTAAAGGCTGGAAGTGTACTCAGTGCTGGGGGATTCTGTGGTGTGAACAGGACCATGGGTTCCTCAGAATCACAGAGGTGGGTAGTTTTACTGGTGGGGGTTCTAAGTAAGAACAAAGACAGGAGCCGTATGGTGCTGTGCCTGGCTCGGTTCATCTTCTCAGTGAGTTTCAGTTTTCATTATGAATCCTACTCATATATACTCATATATATATATATATATATATATATATATATATATATATATTTTTTTTTTTTTTTTGGTCTTTTTGAGACAGGGTCTGCCTATGCAGTTCAGGCTGGCCTTGAGCTCCCTTTTATAGCCCAGGCTGGTCTCAAACTTACATTGATCCTCCTGCCTCAGCCTCCTAAGTGCTGGGATTACAGGTGTGCACCACCATGCCCATCTTGAATTCCACTCATGTTATTATTTTTTTTCTACTCATATAATTTTCATCTTTAAGTGTGGACAAGAGGTCTCTGAAACAGTTGCCTTTGCCACCTTGGTCTGGTTCCACTGCTGAGCTCCCCACAGTCCCTGCTGCTGCCTCTTCTTGGTCTCCAGGATCACAGTCAGGAAGGTGCTTCAGGGAGCTCTCCTCACCCAGACCTCCCCAGAGCTGACAATGGCTGTCTGGACCACCTCCTCCAGGAAGTTCTCCTGGCTTGCTCCCTCTGAGTATTTCTGGCACTCAGTACCCTGGTGGGGGTAGCCAGAGACACGTGATCACATTGTGGGCCTCTGGGTTGGGGTTGGAGGAGAAGCAGCCCCCATAGAGGGCAGTGCACAGTAGCCCTGGCCCAGCCTTAAGACAAAGCTGAGCCCTTGGCTTCGGTCTGGGTTGCACGCAGTTTTCTGCACATGCATGTGTGCAAAACCATAGATGTTCATAGGCACATGCATGTGTGTATGTGTGTGTGTGTGTGTGTGTGTGTGTGTGTGTGTGTGTAAGATGGGCTGTACCATAGAGGTAGGTGGGTATGTGATTCTGTTCTCTCTTAGTGCCTCAGAGTTCCTTATTCTGTGGGGGTTTTTGGTTGTTGTTTGTTTTTTCTTTTTTAGACAAGGTCTCACTATGCAGTTCAGGCTGGCCTTGAGCTCACTTTTGTAGCCCAGACTGGTCTCAAACTCACACTGATGGGGCCTGGCAGGATGGCTCAGTGGTCTAAAAAGCGCCTACTGAGGAAAGCTTAGGTGGCTGCAGGGACCACGGTTCGATCCCTGGCACCACATGCTGCACCAGCCCAGCCCTTGGGGCAGGCTGAGCCGGCTATAAAAATAAATAAATAAACAAACAAACAAAAGTTCTGAAACAAGAAAAAAATAATAAAATAATAAAAGTTAAAAAAAAAAACCCTCACACTGATCCTCCTGTCTCAGCCTCCCGAGTGCTGGGATTACAGGTGTGCACCACCACGGCTGGCTTTTTTTTTTCTGTGGGTTTTTATGCAACGAATGGGGGTACGGATGGTGACTTGGGAGTCTAGGTCTGCCCCATTAGCATGGATGGAGCTCTGTGTCTGTGCAGAGGTGTGTGTGTGACTGGGATGTACACACTGGTGCACACACCACGTGTGTGTGTATGTGTGATGGCTGCATGTGCAGCAGTGTTGGTGTGCACAAAGGCAAGGGCATGGCTGTCTCCAGCTTGGTGTGTGCTATGAGGCCGCATGTCTGTCTGTGCTTGTCCCCATGTGTGTCTGGCTTCCTGTCCATCAGAGTTGGCAGTCTGACGGGCAGACCACCCTCCTGAATGGAGCGCACAGTCCCAGCTGGCCAAGCAGCTGCCTCAGCACCTGATCTCTGTGCAGCCTCTTGCTGGCAGCTGGAAGCTGGTCCCTGCCATCCTCCCTGAGCCAAAGCGATGGCAGAGGCCTAAGTAGGTATCTTTCCCCAGGGTCTGTTGGGACCCATGAGTGAATCAGTGAAGGAATACATGGTGAATCATTTGCTTGACAAGTATTTATTAAACACCTACTGAGTCCCCTGGGCTATGGGGTGACACAGCAGTGACCACAACAGCTGGAGCCTAGACCTCATGGGACTCACAATGCAGTGGAACATGACTGTCCCCAGACAGTGATGAACCTGGAAGACAGAGGCAAGAGGGAGAGCAGGATGTAGCCCAGCACAGGACTGTGGTCAGGGAGGACTTTCTAGAGGAAGGGCTGCAGGAGCTCAGGCTAGAGGAGGACAGTATGGACGTCTGGAGCAGAGGTGTCACCATGAGAAGAGATATTGGAGCAGTTGGTACTGGCAGCCATGACAGCCTGGAGGACCATGGTGAGGAGATGGAATGAGAACGCAGTGACGGTGAGCTGAGACTCCTACGTGAGCCCCCCACCTCCCTGAAATGCCTCTCCAAGACCCCCAGAACTGTTCTTGTAGTGTGGCCCAGCCAGCCAGTGTGACCCTCAGCTCAGTGCCAGCCTGGACTTACTGGAAAGGCAAAGACCACACCAGCCTAGAATGTTAGCCAGACTGCTGTTGCAAAAGGCATAACCCCTCCCTTCCTGCCTCAGTTTCCTCTTCTGTACAACAGGGACAATAGCGAAATCTACTTCCAGGGCTGGGGTGGAGTGGGCTTAGCTGAGATAAAGACATGTAAAAGCGCTGAGTGCAGCTACACTATTATAAATTACTGTCACCTCCCTTTTGAGACTGGGTCTTGCTATGCAGCTCAGGATGGCCTTGAACTCACAGAAATCCCCCTGCCCCAATGCTGGGATGACAGGCTTACGCCACCACTCTTGGCTGCTATGAGTAAGTTTCAAGGACTGCAGTCATTCAACCTCACCCTTCAGACAGGAGGACAGCCCCAGGGACATGGCCATGGGAGGGATGGGTTCTCAAGAGGAAGGGTTCTGGGGACAGAAGGTCCAGCCCTGGGGAGCCTGAGCAGGATTTGCCCTCTCTCCCCTGCTCAAGTCCTCCTCCTCCTCCTGGAAGCTCCCTAGGATTAGGTGGCTAGAGGGACAGACTGGACTCTTCTACTCTGTACTCCACAGCATAGATATGGGCATTTTGTCCTATCTGCACACGCATTGGAGAAGAATTCTGTGTCTCCAGAGTCCCCTTCTTTGTGGGACACAAGAGGCTATGACAGATGTAAGAAATAGAGAGTCTGTACGTATAAAGTTTTTTTTTTCTTCTACCCTGTAAAGAATTACTTTTTTGGAGCTGGGCGTGGTGGCGCATGCCTGTAATCCCAGCACTCAGGAAGCTGAGGCAGGAGGATTAGTGCGAGTTCGAGACCAGCCTGGGCTACAAAAGTGAACTCAAGGCCAGCCTGAACTGCATAGCAAGACCCTGTCTCAAAAAGACCAAGAAAAAAAAAAATAAAAGATCCTGTGTCAAAAAAGACTTAAAACAAACAAACAAAAAAAAGCCGGGCGTGGTGGCGCACGCCTGTAATCCCAGCAC
>PVJA010044438.1:0-16176 GCA_004027025.1 Myocastor coypus | reverse complement strand
TAGTCCTGGAATTTCTATGGTTTCTTTCATCATTTATTTCCAATTTGATTGCACTGTGGTCAGATAATATGCATGGGATAATTTCTGTTTTCTTGCATCTACTTACGCATGATCTATGGAATAATATATGATCTATTTTAGAAAATGTCCCGTGTGTACCTGAGAAGAATGTCTATTTTGAGGTGGTTGGATGGAACACTCTGTATGTGTCCACTAAAGCCAATTGTTCCAAGTTCTGATTCAGTTTTGCCACTTCTTTGCTGATTTTTTGTTTTCTTGACCTATTGTTTTCGCATAAGGGAGTGTGGAGCTCTCCTGTTAAGATTGTAGTATTGGATATGAGATTTTTCAGGTCCATTAAGGTTTATTTTATATAGCTTGCTGCTCCCATGTTGGGTGCATAGATATTTATGAGTGTTACCTCTTCATCATTAATTTTTCCCCTAACCAGTATGTAGTGGCCTTCTCTATTTCGTTTGATCAGTCCTGGTTTGACATTTAGACTGTCTGCGAAGAGGATTGCTACCCCTGCTTTTTTTTTGAGGTGCTGGAGCATGTAGTATTGTTTTCCAACCTTTAACTTTAAGCCTGTGAGTTTCTTTATGGGTTAAATGTGTTTCTTCTATGCAGCATATTTTTGGGCTCTGTTTCCTTATCCACTCTGTAAGTCTTCTTTTAATTGGAGAATTGAGTCCATTTACATTGATGGTTATGTATTGACTTATGGGTGACATGACTCTTATTCGCTAGTGTTTACCAATTTTTCCTCCTATTTTTAGTTTGTTACTCTATTTGGTGGGATCTTTCTGTTCTCATTTGTTGAATTCGGGTCATTTTGGTCCCTTTCTAAAATATTTGTTGTATATTACGTAACACTCGTTTTTTTGTCATGAAATTCTTTAGTTGTTCTTTGTCATGGAAATATTTCACTTCTCCCTCATACTTGAAGGAGAGTTTTGCCGGGTACAATAGTCTGGGCTGAAAATTGTTTTCATGGAGGACTTGAAGCACGCTGCTCCATGCTCTTCTTGACTTCATGGTTTGTGAAGAGAAATCTGCTGTTATTCTGATGGGTTTTCCTTTAAATGTGATCTCTTTCTTTTCTCTAGCAGCTTTGAGTACATTATTCTTCAGCTGGATTTCTGGTATCTTGACTATTATATGCCTTGGCGTGTTTTTAGTTGCGTTGATGTTATTTGGGGTTCTGTAGGCTTCAGAACCTGAATGTCTGATTGTTTTCTCAAATTTGGGAAGTTTTCTGCTATTACTTCTTCCCATATTCTTTTTATATCATTTGTATTGTCTCCTTCTTTCTCATTGATTCCCATTAATCTCATGTTGTTCATTTTCGCATCGTCTTGCAGATGATGCATTATTTTTTCCTGCATTCTGGTTGTTTTTAAAAGATCCTTTCTTACTCTTTCACTGGCTGCAACTGTGTCTTCAAGGTTGGAAACTTTATCTTCATTTTCGTTCATTCGGCTCTGCCAACTTGGGGTCGAGGTTTTATTTTCTTGTATATCTCTTTGAAACTGTTTCATGCGATCTATGTCTTTCCTATATTGCTCTGTCAGGGAGTCCATCATTTTTTTATTCTCCTCTAATTTTTTATCGATGTCTTCTTTAATAGTATTGAAGTCTGTCATTATGGTTATCCTTTCTCTCTCTAATACAGAGATTATTTCTGTTCTGTTCTCCTTTCTACTTTTGTGTAGGTTTTCCCCTACTTGGGATGCTATTGATTTAGGCATGTCTTTGTCAAGTTTAGATATTATTTGTGCTCTGATGTCCTCTATACGTTTCTCTAGCCGTTTTTCCACTTCATGTATTTCTTTTTTTACTTCAGATGTTATCTCTGACCTCAGTTGCTCTATAAGTTTCTGCACTTGTGTGTCTGCCTCAGATGCTACCAGTTCAGAGGTTTCATCTGTATGGTTCCTATTTTCTTCCATGATATTGTCTTCTGTATTTGGTTTGGGTGGTTACAGGCCCTGAGATTGCATCCTACTCCTTGTTGTTATCATTTTGTATGGAAGTAGCCTCTGCACTTTGGTCGTGTTATGCTGTGTCTCTGGGCGTTTGGTCTGGAGACTCCAAGCTGGCTCCTCTACAGAGGTTCCTGACTCTGTGCTGGAGCTCTGGCTGCTAGCTTCTGTGAATCCTGGCGGATGTTGTCTGTAGGTGGAGGTGGAGCTTTGGGATTGAGTAGTCCTGGTAGGCTCGTGGACCAGAGCGGTTGCCAGAGAAGATGTTTGATTTGTTCGGTGCTGGAGCTTGGGTTGGAGGGGTAAAAAAAAAAGGGGGGGGGGCTGGGAAGAAGAAAGCGGGCCAAGGATCGTGGCCCAGCCAGCGCGCGGGCTCTGCTCCCGGCTGGGACTGGGTCGGACTGGAACAGGAAGTTAGTCGCAGGAACACAGAGGCGGGGCATAGGGGCACAGGAAGCTTACCCGTGGCATACGCGCGGGCTCTGCTACCAGCTGGGACAGCGTCGGACTGGAACAGGAAGTTAGTCGCAGGAACGCAGAGGCGGGGTAGCGGGGCACAGGCAGCTTATCCGCGGCGGATGCGCGGTCTCTGCTACTGGCTGGGACTCGTTATTTCTTTTTAAAAGTAATTAAAACATTTAAAAACAATAATAAAAGTTAAGTTACTGAGTGCTCACTCAAGCCCAGTCATTGTGTTCTGTTCTTTAATGGATTTCAAACTACATAGACATTGAAAATGAGAAAGGAATTTTGTTTTGAGTTGTCTGAAATGCAGGGTTAAGAGTAGTCAATGAGGGGCCTGGCAGGATGGCTCAGTAGTCTAAAGCGCCTGCTTAGGAAAGCTTATGTGGCTGCAGGGACCGTGGTTCGATCCCCGGCACCACATGCTGCTCCAGCCCTGCCCTCGGCAGGCTGAGCCGGCCATAAAAATAAATAAATAAACAAAAGTTCTGAAACAAGAATAGTCAGTGAGAACCAGAGAGACAGATCACTGCTTTCTGCTCTTGAAGCTGTTTAGTAACAGGATGAGCTGCCTTGCCGGGAATGAGTTCTGCTTCTTTGAGGTACATAAGCAGAGATGAATGAAAGTTTGGCGGAGATATTTTAGAGGAATGAATACTAAGTGGAGGCATGGTACAGTTGAGCACTAAGACTTGTGCTGTGACTCTGTTTTTACCATGTAGTGCAGTAATTTCCCAACTTTTTGTCATTTAGTTGAGTAGCATGAGCCTTAAATGGTGTCACTTCCAATCTGACGGATCAGTCATAGGAGATCCTGCTCTCTGCCTTTGCTCTGGAAAACAAGACAAAAACAAGCAAAATTCAAACCACAGGCAGAAGAGACAAACATTTTGCGAAAACATCATTTAGTACATTAGTAAGAAAAGAACTTGCCTTGCTCATTTGATCTCCTGCCTCATGTATTCTGAATATGAGAGAAACCTTACCATATGCTTGGATTGCTTTTTCACAGCATGATATATTATTCTCAGACAGTTTGAAAGCTTCAGATGTTGGCAACATTTTTTTCTGTCTTTGTATTATCGGTAAAGTTATTTGTGTCTCTGAGAGTTCTGATTGCAACCTCATTTGGGGCTTTGTTATTGTTAATGAGCCCACTTTGGTTATCCACCAACCTGTGATTTCCTGGCAATTAGCAACACACCTTAAAGACTGGCTGCTGGGACTGTGACAAGAATGAATGTTCACTTAAAATAACTGGAGAGCCTACTGCATGAATATCTGAAGAATATTTAAGTATGATTTACTAATAGACAAGGAAGCAAAGTCCAGAGATAAGAGGTGACTTGCCGTGACCTCAGAGCCAGTGAAAGATCTGAGCACTGTTGTTTCTTCTCCTGGCATATGCAACCCACTACTGCAATTACATACTGCATGCTCAGTAAGATAGCACCCTTCCTTTCTCCTTCCTTCCACTCTTCTCCCTACTTTCCTCCCCTCCTTCTACCGTAACTCTTTCTTACAGCTATAGTCAGGTGATTAGAGAAAATGATATCTGAAGAGGGTGCCAACATGGCGTTTTTCTTTGCCTATCCTCTAGTTAGGTGGGTAGGGATTCTAGGGATCTTCTACTATTCATTCTGGATTGCTCTTGTTCTCTGCAGTGCTGCATACGATGCTGTCCTGGACAGAAATGTGGCCATTAAGAAGCTCAGCAGACCCTTTCAAAACCAAACACATGCCAAGAGAGCCTACCGGGAGCTGGTCCTCATGAAATGTGTGAATCATAAAAATGTGAGTTTTCTTGCTGTTTTGAAGCCTCTGATAGTGGGAAGTTGTGAGATTAAAACATAAAAATTAATGGCAACTTGAGTAGGAAAGGCTTTTTTTTGCTTTGCAATTTCTGCTTCTCAAAATCGCTTATTTTGCCCATATACCATATGTGATTTCATTGTCCTCGTGGTAGCTTCCTGCTTAAAGATCATCAGAAAGCCATATGGCATGGAGATGAATTTGGTAGACATGTCTCTGTTGCATAGTTAACCTTATTTGGTTATCTTGATCCTATTAACAGGAGACTTCATGCTTTTCAAAGAAAAGAAATACTTCCCCTTAACCCTCCCCCACAAAACCTAGAAAAAACCCCCGCATAACACATATTTATGTATAATTTACAGTAGATTATTAACAGAAGGAGATTTTTATTCAGTATGTTATTTCCTCTGTACTCTAGCTGTAGTCTGGCAGTGGCCTCCAACTGAACCACTCAGAGTAACCACTGCATGCCTGTGGCTTGGATTTTGGAAGGTCAGGCAAGCCAGGAAGTGCATGTCTGCAATTCCAAGGGGATCTCCGAGAGCACGTTCTCACCTGCACTCAGTGGGAAGATGGTGACATGCTCCACTTCAGAGTCTCAGCTCTTTATCTCAAACAGAGGCCTCTAGAATGCTTCCTGAGCTCTGCGTCTCCTTAGTAAGGAGACACGTGAGCTATCGCATTACTTCAACAATTAATTATAATACATTTATTAAGTACATTTTGTTATGTGTAAGGACATAATAAAAAGAAATTGTAAGTAAAATGATAATTAATAGTCATAACTCCCTGTAATTTATTAGGCATAAAAATCACACAATATACGAACTAGCTGGTGAAGTTATATAAACAAGGTTTGTCTTCTCTCTCTCCCTCTGTCGCCCTGTCTCTCTCTCTGTCTCTGTCTCTTTGTCTCTGTCTGTCTCTCTCTGTCTCTGTCTCTTTGTCTCTGTCTGTCTCTCTCTCTCTGTCTCTCTTTGTCTCTCTCTCTCTCTTTGTCTTTCTGAGACAGGGCTTTACTATGCAGTTCAAGCTGGCCATAAGTTTACTTTGTAGCCGAGGCTGGGCTCAAACTCATTGCAAGGATCCTCCTGCCTCAGCCTCCCAAGTACTGGGATTATAGGCATGTACCACCACACACAGCTTAAACAAGGATTTTTGATACGCTTTATCAGTGGTACCAAGAACACACTAATGTATAAGTGTTTGGTTGAAAGATATTTGAAATATAAATAATGTGGTTTCAGGCCAATCAAAATGTTTTTCTTTTCCTGTATTACTCTACTACAGTGATTTTTAAGTCAGATTCTTTTCATGCCGTTGAGTTTTGGGGACTATTGGCCTTTTAATTTAGTCATTTCTCATGCTGAGCACTAATGAAGCTTAAAAAGGAGTTCCAAATTGTCAGTGGTATCTTGCCTGTACTGTCCTTTCCCATGTGCATGTTACAGTGTAGCATATGTATCTGCTTACAGAAATACATTTCTGTAGTAAAGGAGCTTCCCTTACACCTGGATGTTTCTTACTTTAGTACTTGCTTTATTAAGAAAAGGCAGTAGGAATAGACAACTCTGTTAATACTGCTGAAAACAAAGAAAAGCAAAGCTTTGTAAAATCTTTAACAATGAAGAAAGGCCATTTAGAATGTGAATACTTACTTGCAAGACAGGGTACTTGGAGTGATTGTGTGGACACAATAACATTGACTCACACAACTCTCAAAACATGGGGTCCAACTCCAACTGTGCCACTCAAAATACCTGTGATGATCTCTCCTTAAAGACAAGTTATTGACTACTTAAGGAGACACAGGGACCAAGAGTTTAATCTCCCACGTGCCATGCTGATCCCACTTCTGGAGCACAGTGAGACAGTGATTGAGAGTGGGTGTAGTGGGAGAGACTTGTAATCCCAATGCTTGGGAGGTTGAAAAACAGAAAGGATCACTAGGAGTCCAATGTGTGTAGTGAGATCTTACAGGTCCTGTACTAAATACAAAACAAAAAAAAAAAGCTTTAGAAAAAAAAGAAACATCATTGAATTGCTTATAGTAGGAATTGAAATTTATAAGAGAGCAAAGAATAAAACAGAGAGAAAATCTAAAAGGGAAATCAGAAAAGATAAGTTTATAAAACAAGAACATAGGCAAGGGGGAAAACAAAAATAGTAAGGAATAGAGCTTGGGAAATTTTTCTATAAAACAATAAATCTAAATGTACCTTAAATTGTGATGCTACTTTCTAGACTAATTCACATTAGTCAGCTTATTTGTTTACCCAATGGTGGAGGTTAACATTTCCCTTGCTTGTGTAAGTGTGTGCCCTGTGCACTCTCCAATGTGCTTTGTGTAAATAAGTATGAAGACAAAATGTTAGTCCATGAGACTGATAAAGTGCTAAACAACAGACCCACTGCTACAGATATGGAAATACAAGATGTATTAGAATAGCGTTGTCAATACCTACCACAGGGGTGAAGGATATCGAGTACTTACAGTACAGATTTTAAAGATATTTTCAAACAATTATTGATATATATATATATATATATATATATATATATATATTTCATACTGTAAAATTGCTTTATAATCTTGAGTTTTTTGATATACTTAAAAGTACTACCACATATATTTGTACTAGAAAATGTTGGATGGTATCTTGATACTTTTCTCAGTAATTTCTTAAGAAATGAAAAGTGTTAAAAAAAAAAAAGAAATGAAAAGTGTTGCACAGAAATGACTGCATTTCTCTGATGTTTGGAATAATTTTGCTTTAAAATACTTCACATGTTTCTAAACCACTTGTAAAATCTACTAAAAATGCATCCACTGGCACTTGAAGCTATTTAAATCTTCAACTTGTGCTTATCCCATTTTTGTTACATAGGTACAAACAACTTGTAAACGTAAGATTGTCATCTATATCTTTTCACTTTCTACTGGCACATTAATATGGGATATTTAGGTGGAAGAATATCTTGCATTATTTATGTGTGCATTTCATATAGAACTGGGATAAAGGGCTTTTTAGAGTACATAAATTCTAGAAGGTGAATTTCATTGTTGTCTAATGAACAAAAAATTTAGAACTGAATTTAGGTAACTTTTTAAATGTACTTTCCACTAAATGCACCCTTACCTGTTTAGTATGCAATTCCTCCCCCACATACACCATTAGAGCATTACTTTAAGCAATATTTAGTGTGTGATAAAAGCAAAAGAAACTATAGTAGCAGCAGAAAATCCATCTTGAACAAGAAAGATGTCTTTTATGCATTTGGAGGAATACATCACCTCGCTGAGTCCAGCTGTGAGTTTCCCAGGCAACTCTCTCTTCTCCCACATGACTTTGCCTCCTCTTCATTTGACCATCTGTGGGTGTCCATCTTACCAGGCAGAATCGCATTAAAGCAACCTACAATTACCCGGTCTTCATGGGCTCTTCCTATTTGCTAGAATCATAAGCTTTTAAGTACAATATTAACCCAAAAGCAGACCATAATATCTTTCTGAGTATACTTTTCTATGGTTTGTGAGACTGTGTAGAAAGTTTTCCCAGCCTTCATATTTCTGCCATAGCTCTAATGAGTGACTTTCATTTGGGACATACTTGAATATGATTTTTACATAGCTCACTCTCTTTCCTCTGTGCCTTTCTATGCTCTTCCAGATTATTAGCTTATTAAATGTCTTCACACCCCAGAAAACGCTGGAGGAGTTCCAGGACGTGTAAGTAACTAGCTCCAGAGGAAGGGCGAGCCAGCGCTCATGTAACTCAAGGGAAAGTGAGGAAAAAATGGAAGGCTAGAGAGATGAAATCTTTGTAGTGATCAAATGGGAGGTAAGTGCTGGACCCCATGGAAGACTGTTGGTGGTGGTGCTTCTTGAAAATCACTGTGCTTCCTTCTGTCTTCTGGGCTCCATGTGCTTTGAGGCTCAGTGGTCTTGGTCAATCAGGAGAGGATCAGACATATTGATGCATTTATTTATTATTAATTAATTCTGTGCCCTTTCTAGGTTGAGTCAGTTTACTTTGAGAAACAGCAATACAAGGGATACGATAAAATTACCTTCTATTTCCATTTTGATTCTGTGCAAAAAGAATCTACCTAGAGCTAGAGCCACCTAGAAGAGAGAGGAAGCAATTTCTCAGCACATTGTCCATATTGCTTCAGTGGAAGTAGCTATGCTGAATTTAATTTTCTTACTTGTAATCATAATGTTTAAGAAGAAGAGGAGGGGATACAGGGAGAGATAAGAGCAAAATGAAAGTAAGAATATGTAGCTGTGAATCACACGTTCCCCAGTAGTGCTTCTACTAGCAGCCTGGGGAGAGAGTTACTAGAGCTAACATGTGTGGAGATTGCAAGTTTTCATATCCTGGCCCTGTCCAAAGCAGAGCTAGGGAAACTCAGCAAACTTACAGATCTAGTAAAGAACTTTAACCTGACTGAAAAATTTTACTAGTTGTGATCTGGCACTGACTGTGGATTTACCTTCTAGTTACTTAGTAATGGAACTGATGGATGCCAACCTGTGCCAGGTGATTCAGATGGAGTTAGACCATGAGCGGATGTCCTACTTGCTCTACCAAATGCTATGTGGTATCAAGCATCTGCACTCTGCTGGAATTATTCACAGGGTAAGGACACTTACTGCATAGTTATGGTCAAGAGTCTTTTGAAGAAGAGAAAGAACAGCTATAGATCTTCTCCTTTAGATTATAGCTCACTAATGTATAGCAGGAACTTCTAGCCAAACTATAGTTGACTTTGCATGACATTATGCTTCAGTTCTGAGTGGTCTTGTGCCTCTTTCCTCCCTGATTGTACAGGTGGAATAAAACAGTTCATAGAGACACCTACTCTCATATTGAGTCTGGGAGTGAAATACATACTGAGAAGTTAGATTTCCCTAAGGAGAAACTGATATGACAATAAGTGATATATTATTTTATTCTTTTCTAAAACTTTTTCCCAAGATGAGCCTAAATTTTGAAAATGATATATATTTCTCTTAAAGATTTAAAAATTTTTATGAAGCTCTTTTTAAAAGCCCCAGACAAGTTATTAACATCTCTGTAGCCAAAGTCCTATGCCTTATACAGGGCTATGAAGGCAAGAGCATAACCCACAGGACACACTGATTGGCTAGTTGAGACTCTATGTTCTATATGATACAGGCTTTTAATATCTTCTCATGTTCCCGTTGTCAGGATTTAAAACCAAGTAACATTGTAGTCAAGTCCGATTGCACATTGAAAATCCTGGACTTCGGACTGGCCAGGACAGCAGGCACGAGCTTCATGATGACACCATATGTGGTGACCCGTTACTACCGAGCCCCCGAGGTCATCCTGGGCATGGGCTACAAGGAAAACGGTAGGAAGCTTCTGAAACCAGGGAGCAGTGGGCACACAGTTTATGCAGAGGGGAATATGCTGTCCTTCATAAATATGAATGTCTCAAAAATAGAGCTGCCAGCACTCAAATTTAGTCTGTTGTTTTTAAGCAAAAATATTACTAGGAAAAATAAAGAAAAAATACTACT
Source organism: Myocastor coypus (assembly GCA_004027025.1). NCBI lineage: Eukaryota > Metazoa > Chordata > Mammalia > Rodentia > Myocastoridae > Myocastor > Myocastor coypus. The sequence goes on along the minus strand of PVJA010044438.1, from coordinate 6,363 downwards.
AGAAAAATTACTCCTTAACAATGTGAAGAATGTTTCTGGAGAGTGAGTTTTGGAAGAAGAGCATTAAAATGTTACAGCTAAAGAGAACTAAAAATGGAATCCGAGGAAAGAGGCAAGTGAGTGCGGCTTAGCACGGATGCCAATTATGTGAGGAAATTACTATTGGAATTGTAGCTCAGGTAAGAATGAGCATGCAAACAGGAAGACCTCTGTCCCGCTCAGCCACCTGGCTTCCACCATATGGGTCCCATCCTGCAGAAAGCCCAGCAGGAGAGGCCTCTGAGCACCCCACAGACAGTCCAGATGGAATAACCCATGCTACTCAAGTTGGATAACAAGTTTGTTTATACTTTAAAGTGCTCTGAAAGAATTATTTAGGGTCTGAGTTGTGTGGTAAAGTTTTCTAGACCATAGCAATGAAAAACATTGCATGTTACATTACTAATTCAGAAAGAAAACTGAGTATACATGGACATTTTATTTTATTTTTTATTTTTCATTTATTTATTTTTTGTCTTTTTGAGCTAGGGTCTTGCTATGCAGTTCAGGTCTCACTTTTGTAGCCCAGGCTGGTCTTGAACTCATATTGATCCTCTTGCCTCAGCCTCCCAAGTGCTGGGATGACAGGTGTGCACTACCACACCCAGTTACATGCTTGGGAGATTGAGACAGGAGGCTCACTGTGAGTTAAAGGCCAGTCTAGGCCACAAAGTGAATTTAAGGCTGCTTGAACTACATAGTGAGACCTATCTCAAAAATATTTTAAAAATTTAAAAATTAAAAGGAGAGATTAATTAAATATATTCAAATTGCATTTTGATTGAATAAAATGAAGAATGTATATACTACTTGCTAGAAAGCCTTGCAGCATCAGATTTTGTCTGGACTTTTCTAAGTGGTATAGCATGTTAAGAAAGCTATCTCGTAGCTTTAGTCATAAAAGTCATTTTAAACAAGACTGTATATGTCTTTCATACTTATTTTAATATTCTATCTTGTTTCAAGTAGTCTATTTCTATATATTTCAAAAAATAACTTTCATATTTTTATGTACACATGGTACAGGACATTTTATGAAAATATTTCCTGGCCACTATAAACAGTCGATACTTCTATACATTTATACAGAGAAAAGAGAAAATCAGCTTTAAGAAGGATAGACACACACACACACAATTATGCATGGTGGTACACACCTAGAATCCCAGAACTCTATAGACTGAGGCAAGAAGATTTTTGTGAGTTCAAGGCCAGCTTGGACTACATAGTGAGTAGTATGCCTAACTATATAGAGAGACCTTGACTCAAAAAAGAAGAAAGAGAGAGAGAGAGAGGGAGAGAGAGAGAGAGAGAGAGAGAGAGAGAGAGAGAGAGAGAGAGAGAGAGAGAGAGAGAGAGAGAAGAAAGAAAAAGAGCAAAGCAAATGCAGCTTCTTCCTCAGGGACTCTGGATTGCAGGTGCTCTGCGCAAGTCAAATCTTAAAAACCAGGAGGATTTCACTGGAGAAAAGTGAAGAACAAAGGGCTTTAGTTGAATATAATTCATTGTACATTTCAAGAGTGCTGGTAGACTCAGGCTTTGCATGAGGTGGCAACTATCTGAGGTGATGGATGTACTAATTGGCCTGACATGATTGCTGCCCTTGTGTTCTGCATCAAATATCACGTACCCCACATAGGTATAATTATTATGTGTCAATAAAAGAAAAGAACTAAAGATGTAAGAGAGCAGGGTCTGAGTCTGCCTCTTCTGGCGTCTAAGGCCTTTGCCCCGCAGGGTGCAGGCATTCATATCCCTTTCTCCTCTCACTAGAAAGCACTGCAAACGCTGCCTGCGTGTTTGGCTTCTTGGGCGCATGGTGAAAGAAGGTGATGCAGAGGCCTGCTTGCTCCCCAGCATGCCCTCCATCCCTGCACCGCACCCCTCCTCCCCACAGAGCAGTGCAGCCTCTTGTTGCCAAGAGTCCCTTTTTTGCCCAAGGAAATGTGACTTGGGAACGGATAAAGTTGCTAAAGGAAGGCAAGGAATGGTTGGCTCGCCAGGATGGTGAGTGGGAAGTCAATACACACATGTGTGTGTGTGCTCAACATATTTTAGCACTCCAGGTGCCTTTTAGTTTCTACTTTACCTCTAGATGACTTCCTTCTACATGTACTAACTTAGCACATATTTTCTCTTAGCACATATTTCAAGTACATGTTAAAGCAGATATTTGTTTGGAAGAATAACCGTGAAATTATAAGTCTGAGCCCTGGGAATTCCAGTTCTGCACGTGTAAAGTATAGCTCTAGCCATTTCCTAGTTCTAGACTGAGAGAATATGCCCCTATTTTGGAAACACACACACACACACACACACACACACACACACACACACCTCCTTTGTTGCTCTACTCTACATAAGTGAATAGAATAAAAAACAGAAGCTGTCGCCTGTACAGAGTGATTGACCTGATTGTTTTACACCTGACAAGTAACATTAAAAATACTCCAGGGTGACCTTTAGTTTTGCTTATCACGGAGACACTTCTGTTTAGTTACTGCTTTTCTGTGTAATTCTATAGTAATAAGAGGGCAATCTCAGGCATCCACACAGTAATACCTTTAAAAAGACATTAATTTATGTTCCTCAGCTTAAAATTTCTGTTTATAATGAAGTGTAGTGATGGTTTCTATTCATCTGTTGGCCACCTTTGGTGGGAGACAGAAATTGTGCTTTTAATCAAACTGTTCTTTTTCCTCCTCCTTCAGAGGTAATTACTTTAGTTAACGGTACTTCCTTCCTTTTTCTTCACTTCCCTTTGCTCCTGTTCCAGTGGATATATGGTCTGTAGGATGCATTATGGGAGAAATGGTTCGTCACAAAATCCTCTTTCCAGGAAGGGACTGTATCCTTGCACCTCTGCCAACCCTTTTCCTATTTTGTTTTCTCTTCCTTTAAGCACATAATGAGTTTGACCAGGACAGTTAAGATAGAAGTGAGAAGTTGGGTAAGTGATATAATTGTGACTTAACAAGCGATGCTTTCTGTAGCCTGGCCAGGCTGGCAGATTACCTACCACATGACTTGCTGTGATTACATTTTCAATGGGATATTTCTTCTTAAATTACTTCTTCCCTCTAACTCAAAAAAGCAATGCTATTTTTGTTCATAAATAACAAAGGCTACCTTATCCCAAACAATTAGAATATAATTTATACTTCGCCAAAGCCCTCACTATATAAACATGATTTTTCATATCATTTATAAAACTGTATTATGCTTCTAAGTACATTTGGGCATAATGATTTCTCTATGATATTCTAAGCTTCTGTCTATGTCTTTCACTGATTGGAATTACTGTCAAAGATATATACAGTTTTAATTAGGTCAATATATCATATCCTTCTCAAATTCTGAGTTTTCACATTTTAAAATCTTTATCACTATTCAAATTGGAAGTCAGGTGAGTTTAAAATAAGGTTACCCCTTTCAATTTCAAGATAGAATACCACAGTAAAGAACTACTTTTCTAAGTAGATTTAGAATGTTACAAACCAATGTGGATTTTGATTCTACATTAAATTCCATCAGGAATTTCTTTGAATCATTGGATAAATAGGTATGGTTTTTCCATGGCAGTGGTTCTCTCTTCATTAAAGGTATACATCTTTATTTCTAGTGCATAGGAATAAAGTTCACACATTGATAGGAAAACATACATTTATAAATACAAAAGTAGCTTCCTAACAAACACTCACAAAAATCTAAGGCAATAATATCTGACAACTTTAACAGTGACAATTCAAGGAAAATTCTTCGTATTTGTTACATATTGACATGTTGGAAATTGGCAGTGAACAAATGTAGTGTGTAACTCTTTTAACCATTCTATTTGGTTAAGACAGCTCCATTGAGAAAACTTCATTATGTACGAACTATGATTTTTATTTCAGTAATAAAATGGATCAGTAGGGGCCCGGCGGGATGGCTCAGTGGTCTAAAGCACCTGCTTGGGGAAGCTTGGGCGGCTTCAGGGACTGCGGTTCGATCCCTGGCACCACATGCTGCGCCAGCCCTGCCCTCAGGGCGGGCTGAGCCGACCATAAAGATGAGTGAATAAACAAACAAAGGTTCTAAAACAAGAAAAAAATAAATAAATAAAATTTAAAAATAAATTTAAAAAAATTAAAAATAAAATGGATCAGTAGTATGAAAACCTGACTCAATGAAAAGACTAATTTCACCAGGAACATGGGAACCACATAGGAGTCTATTCATTCTGCTGAATATTAATGGAATGGCATCTAAATTCCAATAAGTGTAATGGTATCCTCCAGCCCTTCCCCAACCTCTAGTCACATCTCTCTTGGGCAACTGAAATTATAGTCTGAATGCACGTGAGTGGTACATGTGAAATGCATATCATTTATTGACGATCAAAAGAGCATATAAAATAAATTATCAATAATTCTATAGTGCTATGTATTAAAACAACAATATTGTGAACATATGGGACTAAATTGCATATTTGTTAGAGTTGATCTTACCTATTCCTTGGTTTTCAGAGAGAGCCTTAGTAAACTTAAAGTTACATGTATGGGGGCAGGGATGTAGCTCAGTAGCACAGCGCCTGGCTGGCAAGCACGAGGCCCTGGGTACAATATCTGGTACCACAAAACAAAATAGCTTAAAGAAAATGCATATATGACTTTTCTGTTGGATAATTATGCTCTAGAACATGGGATAATACTAGTTTGGCCTCTTTATTTATCAATCTTAATGTCTTGAATCGTCATTTGCTTCCTTTTCTTTATAGTGTGAAGTATTGTTTTCATCATCACATTACCACTTAGAAAATTTTCCTTAGACTTCAAATTACTCTTGGAGATGAATTACACACAGTCCACATAATTGATCTTCTGAACACTAATGTGATCCCCATTCACATTCAAATTAAGTGGATTCGTTTAAAAGCAGGAACTGTTCTCTTTGCCTTTGGGCTTATCATATTTCGAGCAGAAAGGAACCCTTCCCATCAGTGCTCGGAGTGAAATTCCCGTCCCATCCCTGCTGTGCACTTGTTGGTGAGAGACTAGAGCTGCCAGGTTCTGGTTTCCCACATGCCACTGGTGTGGAAATGCTCACCACTGAGCAGGCACACAGCACACTGCTCTGAGATTCTAGTTCTCCGTGCAGTTTCCATGATTGTTTTCCTTCTATTTCAGCAGCTCAGTTTAATATCCAGTAACATTAAGGAAAAACAAACCTTAAAAAAGAAAATAAAATCAGCCAGACTTAGCACCACTAGGCACACTTCATTCTTCTGAAACTTATTCTTTTGGAGGTTCTTTTCTTTCCTTTAACTATTTTATTGTAGAAAGGAAGTTTGGAACAGATGTAATACTGGCCGGTCAGACAGCTCAGGGGCACAAGTGACTGCCTGGCAAGTGTAAAGTCCTGAGTTTGATCCCCAGTTCCACAAAAAAAAAAAAAAAAAAAAAAGAAAAGAAAAATTCAGCACACTGAAATAATTTCATCTTCTTCTGGAAGTAAAAAAAAAATTTACAGTGTGCTAATTGATGTCTTGACTACTTGCAATATCTTACAGACTTAAAAATTCATATTCTCAGGGCTGGGGAGATAGCTCAGTAGAATAAGCACTTGCCTGGCAAGTGCAAGGGTCTGAGTTCAATTCCTGGTTCCACAAAAAAAAAATCATATTCTCTTATATTTCATTTATAATTCTAAAATTAATCATAATTGTTAACTATTTAATATGGATAGTAACATTAAATTACTCTAAGGCCCAAAAGTAATATGAGGATGCCAGATTACCCGAGCCAACATTATCTTGCTCCCTTCACAGAGCTTTGAAATGTGAACTGTAAGGAAACACAGCGAAGTGTGTCAAGAAACCTTACACAATGGTTTGTTTATTTGTTTATTTATTTATGGTCCTAGGGTTTGAACTCAGGACCCTGCGCTTGCCATGCAGGAGTTTATTCTACTCAGCTATCTCCCTGGCCACAGTTGTCATCTGTGACTGATGTTTTAACTTGAAATTATGCTTGCATATGAAAAACATAGTGATTTTTTCGGTAGTTGGGCTGATCCACATGACATCAGAGGTAGTTTATTGGTTATTTAATGAGACTGTTGGAAAACTAAATACAATTTAGGAACAAGAAATACATATCTGCCTTTCTACTCAGCAGTTTGCTAATGATTTTAATATTCCAAGGATTATTTCTAAAATATTTTTATCATGTAAAGAGCTGTTAAGCATGTACACATTCATTTTTTTTTCAATTTTTTTATTGTTTAAATTTAACAATGGTTATATTACATATTTTCATCATCAGATCAGTTTAGATTAATACA
>PVJA010044437.1:0-16176 GCA_004027025.1 Myocastor coypus | reverse complement strand
TCTCCTTTTCCTTTGTGTTCAATTCCCTTCCTATTTATCCTTCTCATTCACTTGTAACCTTTAAAAAATATTTTAGATTTTATTTTCAATTGCACAGAAACAAAAAAAACTTACCATCTTAAGTGCACAGTAATGTTAAATGTGTACACATGTTTGTACAACAGATTTAGAGCTTTTTCATCTTATAAAATAAACTATAGAAATTGAACAACTACCTATTCCTGTTCATGCCATTAGTGACTGCCCTTCTAGGTTCTTTTTTCAGTTCTTCCTTTCCCTTTTTGTGTTCGCCCCCCGTTTATCTCTCCATTTTCTTTCCCTCTTGATATCTAATTTTTCTTTGGCTTTTGGAAACCTTAATGGCCCCGCTGCACCCTTGGCAGCCCTCTTCAGCCCCTGCCGGGCCTGGGCCAAGAGGCCTGTCAGCGAGGCTGTTAGAGGGCTGGTGAGTCATCATTTCTCCCCCGTGCGTCAGGGCCAGTGGGCGGCCCCTGGAAATCTCACCTTGCATTAGCTGGTAGGCAAACATGCCCTGCAAGAAACTCCTGCCAGGGGGAGTTAATTAAACAGGCTTTTTAGTCCCGCAGAGTCAGAGGGTCGGGCCGGGAGCCCCTCTCCTCTGGAACTTCCCCAACCCTGGGGCTCCCCTTCTAGACACTGAGACAGCCATGATGCTGTTGCCGACGGTGGTGATAAGTTGGACTGATACAAAACTTTACAGTTTACAAAGCTGTTCCATAGACATGATCTCATTCTTATTCTCACAATCATTCTGGTAGGTAGATCTTTTTATTCCCATTTCACAGGTGAGGAAACTAAGGCCTAGATTTGCCTGCCTATGATTACAAAGTTGCTAAGCTGGGAAAATAGGAATATAGATCTGTATCATTGCTGACCCCTTCCCCCGTGACACAGATTTTCTAGGTCTAAGTTTTAAACATTTTAAAAAATAATTGCTCTTTTGTGTTGCTATAGCAATGTGTTTAGATCCCTTAAGAGTAGATTGTGTTGAGTGTGGGGGAGCAACAATGAGTGAACCAATGTGGAGGCACTGATGGATCACAAATACACCATAGCTGATGTCCAGGCAGTGAGGAGATTTTGTTTGTTTGTTTGTTTAAATCAAATAGTGTTCCAGCCAGGAATATAGCTCAGCAGCACAACTGCCTGTCTGCCAAGCACAAGGTCCTGACTTCATTCCCAGTACCAAAAGCCAAAAAGAAAAGTCTTCCTACCAAGGTATTTCTAGGTTTTCCAAAATTTTGCCTCTCCATACAGTGAATGTACTCCTAGAACAGGGGACTTGTGAGTATGATTGCAAATGCGCATCTCCCTTCCTGAGTGGAATCTCTGCTTTATGGGATGACTCACATTACTTGAGAATATCTTACTTGAATGTGCTTACAACATGTGGTGTGGAAATACTTTTAGTATCATGAGTAGTTTTGTTAGATTATCAGTGCTCACCTGTATCCAAACCTTTTTACTTCTGGGTACATGGAAGATATACTCCCCTGTCCTCTTGAGGTAAAGCATGATGGTGTGGGCTGGATCATTAAACTGCTGGTACTCAGCTGGTGCTGGTGCTGGTACTGCTGCTGGTGCTGCTGCTGCTGCTGGTGGTGGTGGTGGTGGTAACATTCACTCATGTTGTGCTCCTTTGTATGACCAAGTATGCCACATACTCCAAGATGCTTGAGTTGTTTTGGTCCATGAACACAAAAATAAGGAAACTTCCTGTCTGGTAAGCATGGGGTCCTGAGTTCAATCCCTGGTACCACAGGTGGGGGGGAAGGAAATTTTTATGTATGAAGTCATTCTGACTCGGGCTGTTATTGTAGCTTAATCTAGCCTAGTAAGACTACAACAGTAAAGAACACCACTCACTGAGTACTTAGTAAATTTAAAAACATAACTTTTGTCTTTTGGAACAAGATTCAAATAAAGACAAAAATTCATACTTACAATTTAGTAAAAATACAGATTTGATTTATATTATCTTCCCTCAATATCTTTTATCATATATACTTTAAAAAGTGTTTTAAACTATTTCATTGAGATATAATTGACATATAATAAGTTCCCCATTTTTAAAAAATGTATTTAGTACAGGCTGTACAGGGTCTTACTACATAGACCAGACTCACAGTGATCCTCCTGTTTTCAGCCTTTCAAGCGCCAAGATTTCAGGCGTGCACCACCACGTCCAGTCTGAATCACTGTCTCAGCGTGTCTTGGGGATGGGGCAGGCACTGCACACTGGGGATGGAACCCTGGTCACTGCGCCCACCTAAGCAGGAGCTTTAGTCCACTAAGTTATCTGGCCAGCGCTAAACTCCCTATATTGGAAGTAAAACAATTTGACATATTGTATTTTGATATATATTGGAAACTTTACCACAGTTATGGTAGTGAATCTGTTCATTTCCCGCAAAAGTTTCCTAGGTCCCTTTGAAATCCCTCCTTTATCCCTCCCCATGGTCTTTATAAAATCATCAACCAAACACTAATCTCCTTTGGCCACCATAGCTTAATTTGTGTTTGCTAAAAGTTTATGTAAATAGAATCTTACAGTGTCTCATTTTTTTTTCCTCACTTCTAATTTAATCTTTCTGGTAGAGTTACCCAAATTATTGCCCGTGACAATAGCTCTTTTTTTTTTTTTACATTGCTGAATATCACTTTATTGTATGACTACACCACAATTTTCATATCCACTTCTCTCTTGGTGGACTTTGGCTATTCCTAAGTATTGGCATTTATTATAAAGTTGCTTGTGAACATTTGTGGACAGGGCTTTGTGCATATGTGCTTTACTTTTCTTGAGATATCTATGATAGAGATGGCTAGATCATTTGGTAGGTGGTGTATGATTAACTTTTACAAAAACTGCCAAACTATTTTTCTCAGTGTGGTTGTACCCCACATTCCCATCACTGGTGTATGGTGGGGTTCTGCTTTCTCCAAATCCTTGTCAATGCTTGGTATGGCCAGGCTTCCTTTTTACTTAATTAAAATAGTAGACGTAGCTCACTGTAGTTTAACAAATTATAATAAGGTACATCAAATATAAATTTTACCATTTTAATAATTTTAAAGTACACAGTTCAACATTTAGTACATTCTCAGTATTGTCTGACTGTAGTTCCACTTAAGTCCTCCTCACCTCAAAAGCCAGGTCCATACTTAGGAAGAAGTCACTCCCTGCTGCCTTTTCACTTGGTCCTTGACAGCCATGGTTCCTCTTTTTGTCTCTGTGCTTTTGCATGTTCTAGATATTTTATAAAGGGATATGGAATAAAGATAAATGGAATTATATGTAGACTGGCTTCTTTCTCTTAGCCTAACAGTTTTTTTTTTTTAGCCTAACAGTTATTTTTGTGTCTGAATAATGCCACATTCTGTATATGCATCAGTTGGTAGACATTTGGGTTTCTTTTTACATAGAACTGCTCTGAAGAGTGCTGCTATGAACACTTTGTATAAGATTTTGTTTATTTTCAGTTATTTGTGGTCTATACCTAGGAATGAGATTCCTTGACCACGTGATAATTTCATGGTTAACTTTTTGAAAAGCTGCCAGACTATTTCTGCAGTGACTGTTCTGCTTTACAGTCCCATAAATAAGGCACAAAGGCTCCAATTCCTCCATCGTGTTGCTAGCAGTGGTTATTTTCTATTTTTTTGAATAATAGCTACCCTAATGAGTAGAAAGTGGTGGCTTATGTTGTTACTTTTATTTTTGAAAGATAATTTTACTGTGTGTATAATTCTAGGTTGCCAGTATTCAGTGTAGGATTAAAAAGTTTGCCCTACTCTCGTACAGTTGCAGTGCTCCCAATTTGTCATCTTTTTTCCACCGTACGTGATGTGTGCCTTTCTCTGGTTGCTTTGTAGAGTTTCTCTTTATCATTTATTGTGGCATGCCTTGGTGTGGTCTCGTTCATACTTCCCTTCTGGAATCATTGAGCTTCTTGGATCTTTTACTTATACTTTTCAATATAACTTGGAATTCTAATTTATTACATTAGACTATATTAATAAAGTAACATAATGATTCAAGACTGAGATATTTTTTAACATTAGATCTTAAACATATTTATTGAGGAAGTGTAGTTGGCACATAATTCATCTTTTAGAAGTATGCAAAGTAAATTACATCATTATATGGGTACATGATGTGCATCCACCACCAAAACCAAATTTTTGTCTTTTTGAGACAAGGTTTCACTGTGAAGTTTAGGCTGGCCTTGAACTCCCTGTGTAAGCCAGGCTGGTCTCAATCTTGCAGCAATCCTCCTGCTTCAGTCTCCTGAGTGCTGGCATTATGGGCATGAACCACCACGCCCAGCCTGATGGCAGATTTTAAATGAGCACTCACTACTGTTCGGCGGTGCCCCCATCCTTCTCCTTGGGCTCACTTCCCACCCACCATGGCCATTCTGTCTTTTCTTCCTTCTTCCCCTACTCACTGAGGACTATCACCTGACAGTCCCATCCTCACATCAGATTCCACTGACACAATGGAGGCAGCTGGACAGGAAGATCTTTGTCCCCTCCTGCCCCTACTGCCTGTCTTCGTGTTGCTGTGGAAGAAGTATGACCCATTCTACTTTCTCAGAACTTATCATGTCACCTATGAGCCAGATCCTCTTGCCTCTTGCTTTCCTAAAGGACTCTGTTCCTATAATTCTTCTCCCATTGCTGCTGTGTCTCCAGTTTCTTTCTCTCTACTTAGATTATTGTCAACAAGAGATACATCTATCTCAGTATGTCCAGTGTCTGCAGAGTCTTCCTTTAACCCTGAATCTTCTAGCAGTTGTTGTCCTCCATAACAACTTTTTCCAGGGAGTTGTTGTCTACTTCCTTGCCTCTGATTCTCTGCTGAGCCCTCTGCACATGGGTTTCTCTTTCCTGTGCCTCTAAAGGAAGAGTTTACAAGGTCCCTGATGACCTCCAGCACACGCTTCATCCCTGATTTCTAGGTGTATTTGATACAGTTGACCACACTCTTTTTGAGCTACTTTTACTTTTTTTTTTTTTTTTTTGTCTTTTTGAGATAGGGTCTCACTATGCAGTTCAGGCTAGCCTTGAGCTCACTTTTGTAGCCCAAGCTGGTCTCAAACTCACCCTAGTGCTGGGATTATAGGCATGCGCCACCACGCCCGGCTTACTTTTACTCTTGGCTTCTGGAATGTTGTATCTTTATAATTACCCATTTGTAGTCTCTTTCGCTGGCTGCCTCATTAGCTGCTTGACTTTTTTTAATTTTAAATTGCTTTTAATAAGAAGTATCAGTATGATAGTTTCACAACACAGTAGTATATTTGCAATAATTGACACATTGCATATTGTTCTCACAATAGTAATACAGAACACAGGGTGTGGACATGATATATTTTCTAATTGATATTGGTATAGCTGCTTGACTTTTACGTGTCAGAGAGCTCCAAGTCTTGGCCACAGCTCTCCTTCTTTAGCTCCATTTTCTCCCCTTGTAGTCACTTCCAATCTAAGGCTTCAAATATTATCTCTGTACCCGTATCTTCTAAAACACTGTCTCTGGCTCTGTCTACCTCTCAAAATTTCAAATTCATGTATATCCAAACTCATATATTTTTTTCAGAATACCAAACTATATTTACTGTTTACAGTAGTAAAGGACAACAAATAATGTACAAATTGGTGAGTAAGCACAATAGAACCAATAAACATCCCACCCCAAGCCCATACAGCAAAACAAAGGAAAGAATATGTTTTGCAGGATTTCAAGCAAGCAAGAGATGGCAGATCTTTGTCAGGTGACTGTGAAAGTCAAAGAATGGCTGTCAAGCAGCAGTGGATCCTTACAGAAGGACAACAGGCAGAACTATGAGCATTTTAATTGGCATAGAGCCCAAGATATGTCACAGAACTGAAGTCACCATACCAATGCATGACATCAAGCAGTGGAGCACAAATCCATGAGAACACAAAGTCACCTTTCCATGAGTTTCTTCTATAACCACATTTTGAAGTAGCTCTTTTATACAATAATGTAACTGCATATTCAGCAAACTCAATCTTTTTAAGAAGGAGATCATAATCATTCATTAAACGCAAATACTAGACGTCTGAGGCCACAATACAATTACCAAATAAGAAATGTGGTACTTTATTCTATGTTATGAAAAGGGAAAAAACTAGTTTTTGTTGTGTCAATCTTTGCCCTTGTATCCTTTACCAGGTACTGACCAGAGGGACAGTGTCCTGAGCTTTAGACCCCAGAGGACATGATCAGGAGCAGAGAGGCCCTAAGGCCACATTTCTGAATGACTCCATGTTTTTTTATCTTTCAGGACCCAGTCCATTTTTTCCTTTTCAACTTTACCACATGCTTGAGAAAGCCTAAATTTGCAATACTTAGCATTGTATTGCTATAACTCTGCCCCCTTGACTCAAATCCTGCCCCCTTGTCCCACAGCCACAGTCACTGGAGAATGAAAGCTGTCTACATGATTATAGTACGCAGCTCAGGAGCAATCTCAACTCTAGGCTGAGAACCTGCCCACAGATGGAGCCAACATCCGGCAAGTCTTGGGGAAAAATGCTTGGGGAGGGAGAAAAAAAAAGCAAAATGAAGTAAAACCCTTCACAACTCATCTAATCAAAAAACAATCTGACTGGCCCAATTTAAGTTGTAGATGTCTCTGTAGATGCAGTTTTGTGTTGCACTGGAAGTGCACCTGACAGAGAAGGGTTGTTTGGTGACTGTCCTTGTCTCCCGCAGACTCCTGTGATCAGCTTGGTCATTCGCTCACCATTCTACAGCAAGTGCAGGATGCAGAATGGTCCCTCTGGAGGCTGCACCTCCTGTCTGCTGCTGGAACACATCAATGGTGTCTTCATCTTCCATCTCCAGCTGCGCTGGAGTGTCTGTTTCATTAATGGGTTGCCCATCAAACCTGAATCTAATCTGTCTCATTGACAAACCCTGCCTCTCACAGTAGGCCTTCATCAGCTTGCTCAGCGGGGTATGCCTCTTGATCTTGAATTGCACCACAGAGCCATCCTGCCCTGCCACCTTTAGGTTGATGTGGTCATTCTCAGTCTTCACACCTTCCTTGGGCTTCTCCTCGGACATGGCTGCTCGGCGGCGGTGGCTGGCAACGGGCAGCGGAAGTGCAGCGCAGAACGGGCAAGTCACGCTCTCGGCCCCGCCGCTCTCCCTCCAAACTCATATTTAATATCTCCTCTTAGATGCTAAATATATGCGTCAGACCTGCTCCAGATCTTGCTTTCCCACTTACCAGTTAAATAAAACTTATTCAGAAATATGATCAGTCCTAAAACCTTGGGACTGTGTTTGATTTCTTCATTTCCTTATCCAACACATTCAAATTCTGTCATATCCCTGTGACTGTTGAATTTGATCATGTCAACTTTATTGGCTTGTGCACAACCCTAGAAATTGGTGGAGCATGCTTCTGGGTATACCTGAGTGGGTCCTGGAAGCATGATCTGGGGTGTTGTATCTAGTCCCTCTCCCTTTTAGCTGCCATGAGCTAAGTATCTTTGTTCTACTATGCTCATCTACAATGATGTTCCTGAAGCCTTCTGGCCAAGGATTGAATCCCATAAAACTGTAAGCTAAGCTAATCTCTCCTCCTTGAAGTTGTAGATGTCAGGTATTGTGTCTAGCAGTGGGAAAGCTAATACAGTCCCCTAGAACTAGCCAGGAATCTGAAACTTCTCTTCATCCTCATTCTTATACCTTAGTCCCATCCAACATCAACTCCCAACTTATACTGTGCAGTGGCTCTTGGTGATCTCTGTCCTGTTGCCCTAGTTTTCATTGTCTAATTAGGAGCCAGAGTGATTATTAAAAGTGTTAATCGGATCATGTCAACTGTGATGGGTGACATGGGTTCTCTGTCAGTTTGCCCTGTAAACATTCTTTCTGAGTATCTGTAAAATTTGCATTTGAATTAGTAGATTAAAAAAATCCAACCTCATCAGTGTAGATATGCATCATCTAGTCCATTAAGGGCCTAAATTAAAAAAAAAAAAAAAACAAGTAGAAAGGGGTAGATTTTTCTTCTGCTTTGGACTTGGGATAGTCATTTTATCCCTTAAGGCATTAAACCTCCTGGCTCTTGATGTATGAATTTGGGTTGAAGTTTAACTGGCTGTCCTGATCTTCAGGTGTGAAATTAATCTACACCACTAACTTTTCTGAGCCTCCAGCTATCAGACAGCAAATCCTGAGACTTCTCAGCATCCCAAATCCCATGAGTCAATCCTTCATAATAAATATATTTCTATGTAACCCCATGGGTCTGTTTCTCTTTAGCACCCTGACTACTATGTCAACTCTTAAGTGGCTTTTGTATGCATCAAGGGTCTGAGTTCAATCCTCAGTCCTGAAAAAGAAAAAAAAAGAATAAAGTTTAAATTCTTTCACCTGGTCTACAAATCTGTGCAAGTTAGCTTCTGTCTACTGTCTGTTTCTAGCTTCTTTTCAAGTTGCTCTCTTCTTTATCTAAGCCTAGTTACCCTGACCTTCTTTCTGTCCCTTTGTCAGACTTTTTTCTGCCTAAAGGCTTTCTCATTAACTGTTCCTTTGCTTGGAATTCTCTTCTTCCAGATCAACACAACATGTAGTACCAGAAAATCTCAAGACCTCAACGAGGAGCTTTAGAGACAGAACTTTTAGAATCAAGATGGTAGATATTGAAAAGTAACCTTTACTCCTCATGTACAGACTGTAGACTGTTTTCTTGCTGGAGCAGTTTTGGGGATGAAGATGGCGAATGTGGATTGGATATGTTGAAATGGTGGTGCCTGTTGAGTGTGGGTAAGGCTGAAGCCCAAGATTTCAACTAGGTTTACAAACTTAGGGATTAGCATCAGCCCAGAGTAGTGGGAGCTGGGGTGGAAGATGAGGTAGATGAGGAAGATCAGAAGAGTAAGGGCTTTGTTCATCCATCATAGAGTCACAATCCTGGATGACAGCTTGGAGCTCTGAGCTTCTGTGGGACTCTGACATATGTCTGTGTGACCCAAATTAAGTCATCAACCGATGTTCTCAACCAACAATCATTGGCATAGTCTGGAAAGAAGGAAGGAGAGAAGGAGGGAAAGAGGGAAGGAAAGAGAGAAGGAAAGAAGGAAGGAAGAAGGAAAATTAAGAAAGAAAAAGGCAGAAAGAAAGAAAAAGAGAACATATAAATGTCATGTAGCTACAACTTCAAGGTCTTCAATTTCAGCCAGGGTCCTAATGGTACTTGTCAATATTTTTATCC
The DNA here is from genome assembly GCA_004027025.1 of Myocastor coypus. NCBI lineage: Eukaryota > Metazoa > Chordata > Mammalia > Rodentia > Myocastoridae > Myocastor > Myocastor coypus. Next base: position 6,892 of record PVJA010044437.1, on the reverse strand, counting down.
ATCCTACTACTACTTACAATAATATTTAAAAATTTTTATTTTTCCATGCCCTTTCCTGTATGTCCCATTTATAAATCAACTGAGACCAGCAAGTATGAATTTCCTTCAAATACAATGACACTGAGACTATGGTGACTAACGCATCCTAATTTGCCTAGAACTTCCCTAGGTTCAGCCCTGTAGGTGCCATGTCTAAAGATATCTCTTCATTTTGGGAAAACCAGGGTGGTTGGTTAACCTACACCAGACACAGATTACATGGCTTGTAAGAGGACATTTCCATGAGATTGACTAGTAAGGTGCCTTCAGCAGTGGCCCGCTCCATGACATCGCCTTATTTCAGTTCTTCTTCATGTCTGCTTCACACCCCTTGTCCCACAGTGCTGCTCTCTAATGAACTCATAGCCAAGCAGCCTTGTGCCTCAGGCTCTGCTTCCTGGGGATCCTAGTTTAAGTCAAATCAGTAGTGTGACTGCTGCTCTGATGATATGCTGAGGTGTCATGGCAGTGGGAAGAACATAGTATTCTTCAAGAAGAAAAGAGTTTTCCTGAAACTTGCCTAAGTTTTATGTGAGCCATCCAAGGGCTCATCCTCTGCTCATGTGGGCTAAGTCCCCATTGGCCCTTTTTGCTCAGCCCACCTGCAATGCACTGTCCAGTCATACTGTGCCATGTGTAGCTTCTGCTATAAGCAGTAGTGCTCTGGACCCCAGCCTTTGCTGAGATGTCTTCCTCACCTTCTTGTGAGCAACTCCTCCTGGCCCCTCAGGAGTCAGCTCAAGCGCCACATCCCCTCAGAGCCTGCCAACCTTCTTAGCCAAGTGTGAGGGAGAACTCCATCTGTACCAAAAGCTTGTCTCCACCACTTTGTTTTCACAATGTTTTATTTATTATCTCCTCCCTCATTAGCACATGAGCTCCATGAAGGCAGGGATTTGGTGAATGATTTGATAAATTCTTGCAGCAGCTTTGTGAGGTCAGTTATGGTGACATCATGTCTATTTAAAATAAGAAGAATTAAGACTTTAACAGGAGAGAGGGAATATGGGAAATTAGAGGCAGAGGCAGAGTCGTTCTTTCTACTCTATTTTGTTTCTCCAGACAAAATATTCATGGCTTTTCCAAGCATTGTAGTCAGAGGGCAGCCAGGGACTAGAGTGAGAATCTCAGGGGGACTTGCAGCCCTGTCCTAACCAGGTATCCTCCTGTTTGCAGGGCAAGCTCCCAGCTCTATTGCTGCCCAGATGTCTCCTGCTGCCAACTGTGTGAGGCTGCTGCAGGCTTCCACCTGTTCCAATAATCAGCTCTTGCACTGTTTTGATGTTGGAAATGCTTTCACTTTCCTGTAAGCTCAACTGAACATTTAAAATGATTACAACACCAGACCAAACCACACCAAAAACTATGTCGAGCATTTGCAGGTGTTTGTGGCAGAGAAGTCCCATTGCTCGGCCTGCTGTCTTACTAGTAGTTAGCTTTCCCCTTGTGTTTAGCCTTCATCTCCTCCCATATGCTCACTCTACCTTGTGGTTTCTACAAAGGTGAAAAGCAAATGTGTACAGAAACCGAAAGATTTGCCCCTCTTAACTCTCCACTTGTTATGGAAGCTACCCCAGAGGGAACCAATCTGGGACAGAAGCATTTGGAGCTGGTGCTTACTGGTCAAGGAGGGTGCTCTGCTGTGTCCCATAAAAAGATATGGGGAGGGATGGGAGATCAGATTCACACCCGTGAAGGACCTGCCCAAGCCCATTGCCAGCCTCTCGGCTCTGTGATACCCACACACTCAACTCCACGCTCCTTGGCCTGGCCAGCAGGCCTTTCTCTGCCTGCCCTCTTGACCTCTCCAGGTTTACCTCTCCTCAGCTGGCTATATGAACTGCCTAACACTTCTCAGGGGTTAGCCTATCTTTCCTGCCTCCAGGATTCATGCTTTCTCTTTACCTTTTTCTCCAATATTTTGTCCCATAACTGCCTTGTCTTCTAAGGATCTTTCAGGAAGATAGGAACATTGTTCTTGTGCTAGGTGTTCCATAACCTGAGTCTGGTCCTTTCTGTGGCCTTGTGGGGCATATTTTAAAGTTGTCAGGGTTCATGTCTGTATAGTCCTGAGAAGAAAATAACTTTGCAGCATGTTGCCTTGGTGTTCTGTTCTATTTTGTTTGCAGTGTTTGGGGTAATAATGCATGCTAGGCACACATGATTGCTGAGTGGCACCCTCTGCTGTCTGTTCTTGGCAGGTACTCAATACATTTGTGTGCAGTAATGAGAGTAGGTAGATGTATGGAGAACTTACCAGAGTAGTTGCTTTTCTTGGTTACTGGGCAGTGACCATGCTGTGGCCATTGTGAGCTTGGTGGATGGTGACTATGAGGCTGCTCTCCAATGTTTCATCCAGAGCTGGGTCTGGGGTTCTTTTTTTTTTTTTTTTTTTTAAGAACTAGCGATTAAACTCAGGCCCGTGTGGGCTGGGGGTTCTGAGGTAACAGTGGAGAAAGCACTTTTCTGTGAATGGAGAAGACTTTCACAGAGTTGCCAGCAGAGGAGTCAAGATCCAGAAAGAGCCCTTGGCCACCATCACAACACTGGCTAGATCATGCAGCCACCCTGCCCCTCCTCCCAACAGTACCTCAGAATGCGAGAGGAAGTGATAGTGGGGAGATTTTCAAGTATGATGTCAGTGTGATGAGTTTAGCCCCTAACTCCACTATTGATAACCTTAGAACCAACCCTTGGTGTAGGTTCATTTAAATAAATGAACCCTCTACATTAAAGTTAGAAAGACCTCTAGTGCTTACTAGATCTGATGTACATTTTATGACAAATAAGTAGTAATAAAAGCTATTTATTGAGAGTTGACTCAGTGCCAGGTACCACACTGAGTACTTGACATATGTTGTCCAGTTTCATCCCCTCAGTCTCTTGGAGGTCAGACGACCACCGTATCTAGAGGCATCTTCATTCCTGAGCCTTCTAAGATACTTGGTTACAAAACATCATGAAGAGGAAAAAGAATTTCAAGTGCATTCTAAGAGTCGTACCCATCTTCTTGCTGTGTAGACAGGGAGCCTGCACTTGAAGACCCATCCAGGAAGAAAGATTTGATCTCTTGGGCAGGATCTACTTCCCATGGAGACGCCTGTTTGAGTCGAAGCTCTGGTATGAAGCCAGACTTGTTTAAGGCAGTTAAAAGCTGCAATCCCCATTGTGTCGAGTGGTGACAGTATAATCCTCCCTGATAATTTCATTCCTTCTCCAAACTCCCCTCCATTATGCATCCTTAAAATGTGACTTCAGATGCCTCTTTAGGTTTCTAGTCCGATAAGTGCAAGGGGATTTGACAAGAAGGGGAGAGGGCAAGGATAGATTATTGTACTCGGATCACACAGGGATGCTTCACTGAAAACAGCTCTCCACCCCATCTGGTTTTTGGTTTTGTCTGTTTGTCTTGGCCAGAGATATTTGGTTTTGCTTTTTTAAAAAATTGAAAGTATAAAGTATATGAGGTATGATAAAAATATGGCAAATGTCTAAATTTTTAAAATATAGTAAAAGACACATTGCCATTAGTCCTCTGCTTCCTTGCTTATCTATAATTAAGAGATTGATCTCATTTACTGTAGGGTTATGTGAAAAGACAGATCATAAGCAAAAGGCAGGATAAATCCTTGGCTCCTTATCTTTGTTTATCTATTTTTGGAATGATAGATTTATTCTCAAGTATCCTCGAAAGGAATATGCTGCTTGTGTCTGATGCCACAGTGGGACAGAGGGGAAGGCTGAGCTTTGCTGGGACTGCCACTTGGAGTACCTACACATGGCTTCTGCAGCACGACAGAATTCTTACATGGAAGCTTGAGGCTTTAAGGGAGCATTTCAGGAGACTCAGGTAGAAGCAGCCAGCAGCCTCATTTATACAGCATCATTTCTGCCATCTTCCGTTGATTATAAATGAGTCCTTCGACTGGCTCAGTTTCAAGGGGGAGGAGGTAGTACACAAGCCCATGAACCCTGGGTGGCACAGGGCACTGAGATCTTATGGTTACATGGAACATAAAGTTGAAGATCCTCTTAGCACCTTGGAGTGTGCAAGTGTCTGGCTGTCTTCACTTTGGCTGGCAGTTGGCTACAGATACAGCCATGCTCTAGCTATCCACAGTTTCCCTCAAGGCCAACAGGCTGTGGGCATCTCCATTGTGAACAAAGCCAACCGTACACTACCAAGCTTCTGTGGTGCCGGAGTGCCCGTTGCTGCCACCTGCCAACTCGCTGCTGTGTATCTCATAGGCTTCGGCTTAAGATGAACACCTACATTGCAAACTCCTCCAAGAGCTTGGCCTTGACCTGCTTAAACATTTGAGCAAGGCTCTGTTCTGAGACTAGGCCATTCCCTGATCCCGAAGGAACAGCTTCGTGGGACTCAGAGGGGTTTTGTGGGCGCATCAATACTACCATTGCTGTGTACCCGTAATGATGGCTTGGAAGGAGTATGAAATATTTCATGCAGTGGCTGCAACCCGCTTTACCTCACTGTTTCTCTACCATCACTTGTATTTTTATTAGTCACAGGTAATGCTGTATATTTTTGTACATGATGAATTCTTCCCTTAATGTCAGTTTTCAAGAGCAGATTTGTATCTTGATACATATTATCAACTTGCACCCCCTAAAGCAGTGAATGGTTTCTATTCAGACAGCAGTCTATTGTGCATAGTAGTACATACATCTATTTCTGCACCTTCCGTAGCAGAGACAATTATCATTTTAGGTGCTTTTGCTAATTTTGTATGTATAAAACTCAACTTAATGTTGCTTCAGATTTTTCTCCTATTCTAAGTTGTGAGTTTCCCCTCTCATAATAGCTCTAGTTTTTGAAAAGATTATATATATATATATATATATATATATATATATATATTCAATAACCACCCTGTTCTTTCATTTAGTTGTTTGATTATTTTGGTGGTACTGGAGATTGCACCCAGGGCTTTTCCACTGAGGAGAAATATCTCTAGCCTTTTTATTTTATTTCGGGACACGAAGTTGTCCAGACCAGGCAATTCTTCTGCTTGTGTTTGCAGTGACAGTGTAGGAATTGCAGGTATATGCCACTGTGCCTGGCTCTTTTGTTTTGCTTAAACAAGCTGGAATCTGGATGCCTTCATTTGAAGCCCAGAGTTCCTCGGCAGCGGCACTACTGACACTTGAACCAGATAGTTCTGGTTGGATGGGGTAAAATCACCCCACTTGAGAATCACTGGTCTAGTCTAATTCCCATGCTGTTTTATTTTATTTTAATTTTTAATTTTTTTTTTTTTTTGAGGCAGGGTCTCACTGTGTAGTGCAAGCTAGGCTCCAACTCACTCACGGTGATCCTTCTGCCTCAGCCTCCCGAGTGCTGGGATTATAGGTATGCATCCCCACACTTCGCAAGGATGCTTATTTGCAGAAAGTCAGCAAGACAGAATGTGGAGACTGAGGTCCAGTGAGATAGTGGGATCTTTTTCAAGGTAACAAAGAGAGGCCTATCAGATCAAGCAAGAGAGGGATCCAGGAAATGACTCCAAAGAGATGTTGGTACATGCAGAACTTGGCTCTTATTATGTTGAAACAATAATAAACTCCACAAAATGATTTGGGATTTTAGCCATGACACCGGAGGTAACTCTACCTGAAAATGCTTACACACCTCACGAGAGCACTGCCCATCAGTTTCATTTCTGTCGTTTTCAGTCTTTCTGGTAAATGTCCTGGAGCTTTGCATGTGGGGCACTTTGGTTGGTTGTCTTCGGAAGGCTCATCTCTGCCTTCCAGCAGCAGAGGCCAAACCTCGGTACAGTTAAAAAAGATTCTTTGTACAATGATATTTGCTTGAAGTTAGGAAAATACCATGAAGAATGAGTTTCTTTTTTGGTAAAGCTGTTTTTGGTAAAGTCCTTTTCCAAAGGACTGTGAGGTAGCGGAGATTGGGTGGGAATCTGGTGACTCATGTATCATCCTGACCATGCCGCTCACACTGGCTGACACTGTTGTTCTGCTTGAAGCCTCGGTTTTCTTTAGATAATGAGAATTTGAATCACACAAGCTGCTCAATCTTTTACACAAATGTTTTGTCCATCTCAACTGCCTCATCTCCAACCCAGAACCTGGTTCAGCACTGGAAGTAAAATAAATACTGAATCAGGAAAAGGATAAATGAAAGAAGGGAATATATATTTAGGTACATATGCAGAATAGTTTGGATAATTGTATTGTCAATTTCTGTTTTGTCTTTAGAAAGCAGTAGTTAGTGCTTAAATCTTTTTTACTCTGATTTTTTTCCTCTTTTGAATTTCCTTTTTTTAAAATTTCTTATAGCCTCTTCGTTATTTTTTTTCTTTAAGTGAATCTTGCATGTTTATATCTGGTAATCTGAACAACTGATCTGAAGATAGTACATGTTATACAGCAACCGTTTTTGAATTCCTATTACTTTGTTTAGTGAAATCTTATATTGTTCCCAATGTATTTTTCCCTATCATTATTTTGTATTCTTTAAAAATAAAATTTAAAAAAAGGATTACCCCTAAAATCAGGAACAAGAAAAAGAAAAAAATGTACTGAGCAATTAAATGTGCAGATAAATTACTTAAAGAGATAATGACAGTAATATTCTGGCTTCCAGATGCACAGACTTGGAAGGGGTCCTAGAACTGGAAAGGGTGGGAAAGCTTCTTAGATCTAATTTCCCAGCCAGAGCTGGAATGCTCTTTTTGTCTGTCTGTCTGTCTGCCTGCCTGCCTGCCTTATTTCCTTCCCTTTCCTTCCCTTCCCTTCCCTGCCCTGCCCTGCCCTGCCCTGCCCTGCCCTGCCCTGCCCTGCCCTGCCCTGCCCTGCCCTGCCCTGCCCTTCC